>CM036550.1:4621689-4680261 GCA_020745685.1 Tautogolabrus adspersus | reverse complement strand
CCTGAACCACTTCTTCTCCACAATGAGGTTCCTCGTTGATTGCTGAGCTCGTCCCCCCATCACATCTGAAGCGTGCCCTGGAGATGGTTGCAGCTTTGTGTAACACTGTCAGAATGAGGAGCGAGCACTTGTAGGTCTGAGGTTGTGGTTCAGTGTCACCAATAAGAGCCACCTGCCAACTTTGGCCACCTACAGCCTAATCACCAACCATCTACTTTTGGAGATATTCCCTAGAAACTGGAAAAAAAAAATAGCTGCAACCATACCTCTGTAGAAGCAATTACTTGAGCAGAGCCTCCTGTGTTCATGGCATTCATGTGTGAACAGCAGTGTTTGTTTATCCAAAGCAACAGGTGAGTGAGCAGCCACAGGCTCCAGCTGGAAAGCTGCAGAGCCAGACAGATAAGATGAAATAAAACTGGCACGACTGAAGTCACAGATTTATATCAAACCAACAGAAAGACTGATATTTGAAGATTGTGAAGACGCCCAGATAACTGTGTTGCATAGGTCAGTGTTTCTTAAGGTTACATCTAATATCAGTGACATATGTTCTTTTACCACAACTTCCTATTATTTTGTATGATAGAGAAATACTTAAGTCTAAAATAAAACCATACGAGGTTGTCTCTAACAGGCAGGTTCTGCATAAATAACCATCATATCAGAACTGTTACAATCAACTATATTAGCACCTTGCCATGCAATCGCATGTTGAGACAATGCAAGAGATCAACCATAACAAATGTTATCTCAACACACTTTACAAAAAGCAGGTAAAAGCCCTTATAGACGTATGATGGCTTTTCTGGTTTTCTGACTACTCAAAGTGCTTTTTCACCGCAGGTCACACCTACACACTCACACACTGATGGTAGAGGCTGCTATGTAAAGTGTACATCAGAATTAGCTAATTCAATTCATACACATTCATATGCTGCCATCAGCTGGAGCAATTAGGGTTAAGTGGCTTGCCCAAGGACACATCGGACATGTTGCTGCAGGAGCTGGGGATCGAACCCCCAACCTTCCGGTTAAGAGACAACCGACTACCAACTGAGCCACAGCCGCCTCATACAAATAATAATAATAATAATACATTTTATTTATAGAGCGCTTTACACGGTGCTCAAAGACGCTTTACAGATTAAAACAGTGAAAATGCATTTACAAATAAAAACACACAATTAAAATCAAACACTGGTTGTTATAAGTTAAAAGCAGTTTTGAACAGGTGGGTTTTGATGAGTTTTTTGAAGGTTGTTGGATGTGAGCAGTCTCTTATATGTTGTGGGAGAGAGTTCCAGAGGGAGGGGGCGGCTATTGAGAAGGCTGTGTCGCCCCAGGTTCGGTGCTTGGTCCTGATGGGAGGGGCAAGGAGATTTGCTTCGGAGGAACGGAGGCTGTGGGAAGGGGTGTGATGATGGAGGAGGTCAGTGAGGTAGGAGGGGGCCTGGTGATGGAGCGCTTTGTGGGTGAGGAGCAGGATTTTGAAGTGGATGCGTTGTTGGATCGGTAACCAGTGAAGGTTCTGGAGCACAGGGGTTATGTGGTCACGGGAGGGGGTGCGGGTGAGGAGGCGAGCAGCAGAGTTCTGAAAGTACTGGAGTTTGGTGAGTAGTTTAGTGGGTATGCCGTACAGGATGCTATTGCAGTAATCTAGTCTGGAGGTGACAAAGGCGTGTATCAATGTTTCAGCAGCAGGAAAGGAGAGTGATGAACGGAGACGGGCAATGTTTTTCAGGTGAAAAAAGGCAGTTCGGGTGATATGGGATATGTGGTGTTCAAAAGAGAGGTTGCTGTCAAAAATTACTCCAAGGTTGCGGATGTGGGGGGACGGGGACAGAGTGGAGTTGCCGATGGTGATGCTGAAATTGTCAGTGGTTTTGGTGCAGGATTTTGGGCCGATTAGTATTAGGTCTGATTTGTCACAGTTAAGTTGTAGGAAGTTTTCTTGCATCCAGGTTTTAATATCGTTGAGGCAGTTGGTCAGTGTGGAGTGGGTGGCATTGGAGATGGTTTTGGAGGAGATGAAGAGTTGGATGTCGTCGGCGTAACAGTGAAAGTGGAGGCCATGGGGACGTATGATGTTTCCAAGTGGGAGTATGTAGAGGATGAATAGGAGGGGACCAAGCACTGAACCCTGGGGGACACCTTGGGAGACAGGAGCAGTGGAGGAGGTGCAGTTATTGATGTGGATGAAATGCTGTCTGTTTGAGAGGTAAGATTTTATCCAGGAGAGGGCGGTGCCGGTGATATGGAGAGTTGATTCAAGTCGGGAGAGGAGAATGGTGTGGTTTATGGTGTCAAAGGCGGCAGTGAGATCAAGGAGGATGAGGATGTTGACATGTCCAGAGTCGGAGGAGAGGAGGAGGTCATGACAGTACTATATTATGTTACAGCAGAGCAGGTAAAAGACCTTAGTCTTTGTAATATTATCTACAAAGACCCAACGCTAATCCATCATGAGCACAGCACTGAGCAATAATTATCAAAGTTACAGCGGCAGGGAAAGACTTCTTTTAAGAGGCAGAAATCTTGGGCAAAACCAGACTCATGATGAACAGCCGTCTGCCGAAACTGCGCTGGGCTTGAAAAATGGGATTGAGGGAGATGCAGGCAGTAGGATAGGGACAAACAGGTGGGTGGAGGGAGTCCATAGGCCAATAGGCCATCCCCACCAATGATCCAGAGGAACCTATGACACAAGAGAGCTCAGGAGCTCCCAGGAGAACAGGTGGTTAGTAACTTACATTGTACATGAAGAGAAGAGATCTGGGTTCATTGTGTGAAAACCAGAATATCTATTTGGCCTCTCGAAAAAGAAAATGCGCTGAAATAAAAGGAGCCCTGCCTTTAGCTTCCATGGACTGTTTCTAAATTAGAAACCTCAGATATGTCACAGTCCATTTTCCAATTTGTGCATCTCCACGTATTGTGGAATAGAAGAAGAGAGCAACCATTAGTGTGTAAGATAGCGTCAAATTGGTGTCCATGGAACAGGTCTGAATCCCATTGGCTGTCTACCTTTTTTTCAATTATCTTGCCCCAAAACTTAGCGAGAACATTACATCACTGCTCTTCCCAACAAAAGAGTCCTGAAGGGTGGAGCGGCTGTGCCATCTGTAATAGTTAAGGTGTCATTGTGCTCCTGAACAATCAGATGAACTCTGAATGTGATGGACCTGAGGAGAATTGGTAACAACCCCACAAGCCAAATCACACTGTTTAGTTCAGTCTGTTAATAAAGAGAGAAAAATGGTCTCAGACAGCGAGGTAAATGAAATGGAAACCAGGCAGAGGGAGAGTCGAGGTGCAATTTGAAACAAAAGTTCTTTTTATTTCATATAATGAAGTATTTCATAGAAAAACAGACTGCTAGGTCTTTTCATCACTAATATTTTGTAGGAAGTAAACTGTGTACTATTTTTCTTTAAACACACAACAGCAAATTTAACAAAGGTGGGATGTTGTGTAAAAAACAAAACAATGTAATGATTTGTAAAAGATTAAAGCCTCATATTAACTGCAATAAAAAAACAAAGACAAATACAATCTTAACACTAGACGTTTCATTGTTTTTGAAATATGATATTCCCATTTTGAATGTGATGCCAGCAACGAGTTTCCAAAAAAGTTTGGACTGGGTCATGTTTACCACTCTGTTGCATCACTTCTTCTTTAAACCAAATTTTGTAAGCATTCGGGATCTGAAGAGACGCCTTACAGAAATGTTGAAAGAGGAAAGTTTTATCATCTTGTTTGAAGTAGTTTTTTTTACAGTTCAGTGTCTCGCTGGTCTTACTTGATGCTTCAGAATGTGCCAAATATTTTCAATGGGTGACAAGTCAGAACAGTAGCAGGCCAGTTTTCCACCCGGACTCTTTTCCTATGAAGCCATGCTGTATTAATACATCTAGAATGTGGTTTGGCATTGTCTTGCTGAAATAAACAAGGCCTTCCCCATAAAAGACAGTTTTTAATTTGCAGCATATTTTGCTCCTAATCCTGTTTCTATGTTTCAGCATCAATGGAGCCCTCACAAATGTGCAGGTTACCCATGCCATGCCATGTATACTAATGCACCCCTAAACCATCACGAATGCTGGCTTTTGAATTGAGCACTAATAAGAAGTCAGATGGTGTCTCTTGTCTTAAGCCCTGAGGAAGGGTGTCCAGGATTCACAACCAGAAAGTCATATTTGATTGGTCAGACCTCAGGACAGCTTTCCACTCCGCCTTGGTCCATATTAAAGAGGACATATTATCCCCCTTTTCCAACTTTTAAAACAGTCCCCTGTGGTCTAAATCTGTGCTGTGTTTTGGTCAAAATATATCGAGCACCAGAGGAGGTTTGTGACCCTGTATAAACCAGCTCTCTCAGAACGCTCCGTTTTGGTGTGTGTGTCTCTTTAAATGCACTGAGCCCCCCCTAAGTTTTCCCAGTAGACATCACTCCTTTGCTAGCAAGAATAAAAATGGCAGACTTGCGCAAAAGTTTTGCTCTAGGCTGGGGGTGGAGCCCATGGGTGGAGATACCAGGAGAGGGGAGGGTATTTTTTTTTACCAGAATCCACTGTGACGTCACAAGGAGAGCACATTTGAAACAGAGCATTTTTCTCTGTGTTGTAAGAATTATGCAGACCACAAACAAAGGACTGGATGGATTTATTTCACATTTTGTGGGTCGGTAGACACTCAGGTTACCCAAATATATGTTCAAAAACACTGTAAACGTGGATTTTTCATAATATGTCCCCTTTAAATGAGCTCCGACCTAGACATTTCAGGAAATGGTTTATACTGTAAATGGTCTCGTCTTTGCCTGGAAGAGTTTCAGCAAGTATTTGTGGATATGTTCACAGAAAATGGTTAGTGGAAGTGTTCCTGAGCCCCTACAGTAATCTCCACTACTAAATCATGTTTTTATTGCTGTGCCGCCTGAGGGCCTCGAAGATCACAGCCACCCAATCTTGGTTTTTGGCCTTGTCCCTGCATACAGATATTTGTTCAGACTCTCTGAGTCTTATAATGATATTACGTACTGTGGACGATAAACTCCTCAGATTGTTTACCTGTTGCCAGCTAATTTTATTCACTGAGATATCAAAAAAGCACAGCATGCACATCCAAATCGAGTACTGGGTGCTAGATAAAAAATACCAAGACAAAAAATACCAAGGCAAAAGGAAGACTGATTCTGCACACCAGCAGCTGGTGCAATTCACATTTAATGAAATGTATCACCACATGTGACGTTTCGGGCCTTAGCCCTTAGTCAGACGAGTGATTTAGGAAACACACCTCCATATATACAACCCCTGAGGTCACCTGACAGGTCAAATGATACAAAGTAAAAATGTGAATTGGACCAACTGCGGGTGTGCCGACTCCATCTCAATATTAACTGAGATCTTCCACTAGGAACGACCCTGACAATCAGTGTGAGCACATAAATTGTGAGCTTTAGTTGTGCGTTGTAAAAGATTCAATCGAACAGTGTACGCCAGCCTTTAGATATAGCAGTGACTGTGACCTTCACTAGATCAGCATAGTAGTTAAACAGGCTAAACAAATGTTAGCAGTCTGAAATGTGTTGGCATTTTCTACTCTTCCTTTTCTTTTCTTTCCTTTCCACTTTAACCTCTCCCACACAAGAGTGCCTGTAACCGCTTCATAACCACGCCGCTCCTACCCGGAGGTAAGCTGGTCTGCTGTTTGTTCACACTACAGAGCACCTTGTATCACAGAATTTCACCCGACACACAGTGAGAACATCAGCTTCTATTCATTGACCTCACAGTTGACTTTAAATTGTTGTTGGACAGCTTCTCTGAGGTCAAATCGCAAATACAAGTCAATAAATCTTTCAAATGAATCACTCCTTCAACTCCTTAAATTGCCAGTGAGTCATCACATTTCACGGTTTCCCTGACGATCAAAGTAACCCATTGATAGTTGTTAGTTTATCCATTGGTGCAGCTTCATCGGGATATCTTTGTGATTAAAGTTTGTTGAATGCTTTGTCTCTTTTCAGATACTCTGGAGACAAAGTCACTTAGGCATTATTTAATTAAGAGTAATTAACAATGATTAACTAAGGTATTGAGCGGGAACACAGGTGGTGTCTTGAGTGGATGGCATTTAGATTCATTCTTGTACTTTGCAGCATCACCACATTTGATTTATTGGCTCCAGGTCCTCAGAGAATTAGCATTCATTACCCACTGTTTGTGTCTCATGAATTTCATTGTTTCACTTTCAAGTCATTTATCTTGCATAACCCCGTTGGTGGTTTGGGCTGTAGCAGTATGAGGCATGAATTCAGAGAATGAAACCATCACAAAGGTTCATCGAATCTCTCCTAAGTGTCTTTGATGTCACTACATCCAATCCCAACACAAGCTTTGGTTTTTAGTGTATTTAGCAAGACAGCTATGCTCCGTGGCACCCTGCAATTTATTTTTGCTGTTGATTAAATTCTGGCAAGCTGATCAGAAACCATCTGCAGGCAGAGCAGCAAGAAGCCAGGAATCTTTTCTTCTGACAAATCTTATTTCTCAGAAATACTGAATACATTTTCTATGCTGCTTAATGACATTTAAAGTTGTCATGGAATTAGTATTATTTTCATACTCGTATTTTATACAGAGTTCATGAGCATGTCAAAATCAAACGCAGCATCTTACATCTAATACTATATAGATCATTACACCTGCTGTGTCCGGAATCACATACTACATACTGCCTCCCACATTGGGGGCGGCAGTAGCTCAGCCCATATAGGGACTTGGGTTGGGAACCGGAGGGTTATAGCTTAAGTCCCGATGTGGACCATAATATGGAAGTTGGTCTGGTAGCTGGAGAGGTGCCAAGTCACTTCTCAAGCACTGCCGAGGTGCCCTTGAGCAAGGCACCACTCTGGTGCGCTCCCTGCGTAGCAGCCCCACTCTGACATCTCTCCACTAATGCATGTCCACAGGTCCTGTTGTGTGTGACTCGGGCCTATGTGTGTGAGTGTGAACCAGAATTTGCCCTCGGAGATTAATAAGTATATAAAATATAACATTTTGTTTGGCAACATGTAAAATATTTCAACCATAGACTGTAAATATTAATGGAGGAAGCCGGAGGCTCCGGAGGCTCATCGGAAGCAGCAGCCATGCTGGAAATCCTGTCTCAGCCTAACTTTCAGTCAACCTAACGACAGGCTGAGAGCTGGAGCTGAGTTGGGTTTTAAGCCTCTTGACAAACTGTTACATCGTGCCCACCTGTCAATCAGGTCAGCTACGCGCCTTGTTCTGTATAACACGTATTGTTTTCAAAATCAAAACAGAGCTGTTTTTTTTTTATTATTCACCCCCGTACAGTGTGTGCCAGTGATGCAGGATTTTTCACTTCCGCATTGGCTTCATTTTTTAAGGCCGGAGGTTGACACTTGGTTGTTGTTGTTTTTTTGGATACATGGGTGGTTTCCAAGGAAAAATATTGGGAACTACTGTTTTACAAGCTAAAGCTAGCAAGCCACTTGCACAACACTGGGAGAGAAAAGTTGTTTTAAAGGGACAATTACAACCACTGGGTCTCTCTCCAATATTCTGTCTTGGACCTCAGGCAGAGCACGGTCATGTGTTATTGGGAAGTGGTGTTTTTTTCAGTTTGATAATCTCATAATCAAAGTCTTACTCATTTCTCAAAACTTATTTACCCTCCCTGTAAAGTTAATACAAAATTGTTGTCACGGGGCACCGATGGACTAGCGGTTGGGTCGCATCCCATGTACTGTACAGAGGCTATTGTCCTCCAAGCTGGCGACCCAGGTTCAAGTCTAACCTGCGGCACATTTCCCGCATGCTTTCCCCACTCTCTCCCAATTATTCACTGTGCTATCAAAAATAGGAAAAATAAAGCTAAAAAATGTTCTACTATTTCATTGTACAATGTTTTTGCACTGTCTTAAATATATTTCTTGTTTTATGTCAATCATTTTGAATTGTGTTCAGTGGAATTTGTTTTACAAATGAACTTGCTTTGCTCTGTCAGAACATTGGTTAGTGATTGGTTAAAGAACAAAAAATAGCAAGACTAGCAAATAGAAAAGATAATGAGTTTTTCTTTCATTTTTCAGTTATTTCTCAAGGACTGCCGGGAAACATTCCTACTAAGAAGCAATCTCTCTCTTCTCCTCTCCTCTCCTCTCCTCTCCTCTCCTCTCTTCTCCTCTCCTCTCCTCTCCTCTCCTCTCCATCATGTCTTCAAATAACGTTTCCCCCCTCACTATAGCAGCTTTTTTCCCTCTCCTCCATCTAAACTTGCGTCTTCAGCTCCGGCCTTCTCTTGCTTCACAAAGTATAGCTACACCTCTCTTAGTTCCAACTCTCGTCTTTCTCCTGCTGATCCCTTTAAAACTCTAACACATCCAAGTTGATACAGAGGAGGGTTTTCATCTAGTCCACTCCAGAGGAAGACTTTAAATGGATAGCCTGTGTTACTGACAGAATGCCCCAAATTGCCTGGTGTATGCATGACAGGCCTCCCTCCGATACAGTTGACAACGACTTTAGATAATGAGAAGACTCTAAGACCTGGATTAGACAACATGGCTTGAAACTTCCTAAATAATGTCAAAGTTGGCTTGCAACACACACACACACACACACACATTAGGAGAGACGTCACAGCTGTCTTATGTCTTATATTAAGAATTCACACTCTGAAGATGTGAAAATAAGGACATAGGGAGCAACACATTTTGGGTGATCTTGTATCATTTGATGTGTATATGATTTCAATAGGAAGCAGATATCAATAAAACAGAGATGGACTCAGTGCACCAAACTACACTGTGGTGATGCTTTGCCTATTAACAGTCCCAAAAATGTAGGGTTAAACAAATCTGAATGAGAGAACGGTTCAGCAGAGGCTGTCAACAAGGGTGTATCCACAGGGGTGCCTTAAAATCTTATTGGCCACCCCAGGGGCCATCCCAAAATCTTGTGTTTTGTTTGTTCCTTTTCAGAGGTGGGACTTAAGTTAAAATCCACAAAGTGGGTTATGTTGCAACAGGCTGCTGCTAGCTTTCTCTGTATTGCAGTGTGTGCATATGTGCTGAGGGCGCCTTGATTAATTCAACCCCCAATAATGGTAAATGGACTTGAGCTCGTATATTGCTTTTCTAGTCTTCTGACACCTCAAAGTGCTTTTACACTGCATGTCACACCTACACATTCACACACTGATGTAAAGTGACCATCAGAATTAAAGAATCCATTCATACACATGCATACTGTATGCCACCGACAAAGCAGCGGGGCAATTCAGGGTTTAGTGTCCAAGGACACATCAGACATGTTGCTGCAGGAGCTGGGAATCAAACCCCTAACCTTCTGGTTGAGAGAAAACCGACTACCAACTGAGCCACAGCCGGCCAGTGTAGACAATAATAGTATTAGTAATGTCAGAATAATTATTACAGTCTTCAGTTACAGATATTTAAGTCATACAGAGGTGTTTAGTTGTCCTGATCACTGGGAAGTTGTGCAGGGACATCTCCTATAAAAACTGTAATAGATTTACCTATCTAGGATATTACCTTCTCTCAGCAGAAAGAATATTTTTCACTGCAAATGCTCGTCAGTTTTGAATTTTGATAGTTTTTGCAAAAAGTTAATTTGCAGAGAAGGGGGTTTTTCCCAAAATGAATGCATAACGGATCATTTAAATATGGACAAACAGCACCGGCACCAAGATTAAGGAATGCATTTATTCTTTTGCGTCTGCTTTGTGAATTTTACGTCTTGTCTTCTTTTAAAAATCTGTTTTGCAAAGGTTTAGATCAGGGGTGTCAAACTCATATTGGGTCTGGGCTGGATTGGTTCAAATGAGACCTCCAGTGGGCCGGACTAATTTTGCCGACATCACTATAACTCAACACATGGATATATACAGGCTGCTGTATGATTTTTAACCGAGAACTGTATGTGAACAGTAACAAAACAGGTCGGGCATTAATCATTATGCTATCCGTGCATCATATGAAAAAGATCTATTTCAAATTAGATTTTTGAGAATGAGATTCACTTGATGAAGATGAGTTTATAAGACTGCAGGTTAGAGATTTAAAACACAAAATCTCTGTCATTACAAACTGCATGTTGACACATGGAGAGAGAGAGAGAGATAGAGAGAGAGAAAGAGAGAGAGAGAGATCACGTTCTTCAACTAAGTAAACTCAGTTTAAACTCAGACTTTCATTATGACCATGATCTAACTCTGTCACTGACTTTTTATGCGCCATGAATCTGTGCCATCTCCGTGCGTAGTAGAAGGAATTATTTTTTCAGTCCAGTTAGTATCAGCATATTACCATTTTACGTTGCTATATATCGTTTATTTACAATTCGGCCCAATCTTCACAAAACGTCTCGCGGGCCGGATGAAACCTGCTGTCGGGCCGGATTCGGCCCCCGGGCCGTATGTTTGACACCCCCGGTTTAGAAGATGAAAAGTGTCTCTCATCTCTTTTCATATTTTTTTCCACAAACAGATTTTTATCCTACTTTCTTTTATTACTTAAATGTATCACTCATCGTGAATCTTTGAAGTGGATAATTTGAAGGAAAAACAAGCTCTTTAACCATCGTGCCTTTAATGACTTCATCTAACACCGACCCTGCGGCAGCCTTTTCTGGCATTAATAATAAAATATAAAAATAATCCTTTTTTCTCTCTCAAAGCTGATGCTCTCATTTGCTCTTGTAGGTCATTGTAGTGGCGATATCTATAGTCTATAAATAACAAAAATTCCAAACAAATTACAGACTTAACAAAAACTCATAATAAAGCCACTGAGGCACCTAGAGGGCGAATCTCACGCAGAATCATTAAGTCCATTGTCCAGATGATGATTTACGTTTTAGGGTGGTTTATTTGTCCGGAGACGTCAGCAGGCAACAAACAACAAGAAAAAGCGCCGCTGTCTTTCTTTCCCTGTCATCCTGGCTTCGTGCTTCCTGGTAAAAAACCATTAACCCATTAGGTGCCTAACCTGAGTGTCACCTGTCTACCTGGCTATATAGACACACCCATTTGACTCCACCCTCATGCCCCAAGTAGCAAAATAAACGAAAGGAAATAACTCATATGAATGTAAACAATAATAATCAAAATACCCCGGACATAATCTAATATTCAAATGTATCCCCAAAAATATTCCCAAATAAGAATGTGGACTTAATAGACTCACTTAACTTAGGGACAGTGAATAGCTGTAATAGTCATTAAAATAAATATGAATTTAAGTCTGCTTCATAGGCAAACTCCTCACGTTACCAGATAGTAAGCCAAACATCAGTATACTGACGAATGGCACATAGCCGTCTTCTTCTGCAACAGTCAGGAGAGATGATTCAGGTTTAAAGTGCACCTCTTAGCCCTCACTTAAGTTACATATACCGTGATGTAGAGATGCGTGATCCACTTTTTTTCAGTTCCGATCCGATCCCGATACATATGCAAATATTTTAAACTGAAGTGCAAGAATCGTGCTTTTTAAAGTATAGGAGCTGTTCCAACTCGTCTGAGCATCGTCATGGAGACGATTTGTGGGCACTTCTTGTAGTTCAGTCTGAATGTCTTCAAAGCGAGACTGTGCGAATTGAGAATGTTCAAAATGCCCAACGATCGTTCTTGATCTGTGATTCGGATCGGCGCCGTAAGTCCGATATCCGAGATGTAAATTACATCAACACCCGATACTTGTATTAGATCGGATCTGCCCGATCTATACCGCGATGTGTTCTTCATCATCTTGCCAAGTTCATCAGGGATTCAGACTGAAAGCCTAAACGTTTACTTATCTCTACTCAATCATGGGGTTGAATATTATTTCTGGTGTAGTAGAAGTTTCAGTTTCTAAAGTACATGTATACGTTTTCACATCCTTATGGCTGACATGGAAATTAAAAGTGTCAAAAAAAAAGTAAAGACAGGAACCAAACTAAAATGTGTAAATGAGCTTTTCCCAGTTGCTCAGTATTTTAGAGGGGGGGATTCACTGTGACACCTGACATGTCAGCTTGGTGCAATCTTGCAGAAAGTTGAAATCATTTTTTAAATAATTCAAGGCAAAATAAACTCTTCAATCCATCTTCTTTAGTGCTTGTCTGCTTATAAGGTCTCAGTCTACAGGGCTTATACAGAAAAAACAGACGAACACTGGAAGGCAATTTAGAGTCTTTGGTTGATCCACCCTGCATCGATCTCAGGAGAAATACAAACCCCACACAGAAAAAGGCCTTAGTCAGATACTAACCCGGGTCAGGTCATTTTAATGTAAGACAGCCTAGTCATATCCAGAAAAGAAAGGTAACTTAAGTTCAAGGTAACTTCAGTAGCGCGGTTGGGATGGGTTCTAAGAGACAAAACACTGCTGTGATGGTTAAAATGAACAGGGTGTAAGATTATTAAATTAATAAATTCAATGTCCGTCTTATTACAGCCATTCTTTGACTGGCTGACATTTACCTAACCTCCCGATGGTTTGCATCTACAGGAGACAGGAAATGTCAAAACTTCCTGCAAGATTCTCTGAACCTTTCGTACAGACACTGCCGAGTCCTTGGGCTCAGAACAGTACGTGTTTTACCTCCAATGTGTTAAAGGAAAAACTTCCTGACAACGACATTAAAATACGACTTTGCCCTGTGGCTTCAGCCCCTTTTTTAAATTAGCAAGGCACAACAGTGTGTGAACACAAACTCCAAAGGAGACGACACACTCCATAGCAGGAGGTGGGGATAATGGGTCACTTTGTCCGCCAGCCATCATAAAACAAAAATAACAAGAAGAAATGTCAGGAACATGTTGAGGAAAAGGCACCAGCCTACATCCACTGAGCCTTACAAGTAAAAGGAAAGATTGAAGGTTTCAGCTGTCCAAAGAAAACGGGCGATGACAAGAAAAACCTTTAGAACCACAATAACAAGAAGGAAAAAACAGAATGTCGGTTCTACAGTTTGATTTGAGTTGTCATGTTATGTCCCAATAGGATACTTCCATATTGCCAGATGCATCCCAATTGCTTCCTTTCATTAATCAGCACCACAAATGATTGCCGTACTTCATGCCAGACCTAAAGCAGACTCAGACGCAGTATGAAAAGTGGTGGTGTGGGTTTATTATACGTTTAGAAGTGGTAGTGTTTGGGGAAATTGAGGCAGGCAGGTGAGGAAAATAAGTGGCTGAGGTCTGCCAAGTCAGCCAGATGCCTCCATTAGAGAGAAGCGAGTGGTTTGTGGGGTGATGTATAATGGGCTGAAGGAGTGAGTCAGCTAAAGACACACAGTGGTCACTGGAGGCAGAGGAGACATTCTGTTGTTAGTTAGCATGGGGAAAACAAGAAAATAGACCCAATTAGAAACTATACCGAGCTGTTAAGAGAGATCCAACTCTGAATCTGATGAATCTGATGGCCTCCCCCTGACAGACAACGAGCATTTGTTGACAGGCAGAGGAGCATGCGTTGTGAGAAGCCAAAGAACAATGTCAACTGACAAGGTACAGTTATATAACCGGCTTTTGCACAAATATGACTCTGCTAGTGTCGCTGAAGAGACAACTTTAAGATGGAAGATGGATTGATTTATTTTTTTGTATGCCAACCTGAAACAAAACTTGGATAAGTTGATTTTCTGCACCCAGTAAGTCTGCTAAACATGAGACAGCGATGACACTGATAACAATAAAGACCTTCATTTCGTTGCATTATGTTATGAATTTGTCCTCTTCTGTCTCTTAGCCTCAGCCATTGTATCAAACAGTACAGAGACGGGCTAACTGGCTGGTGCCGTAAAGGTGTACGCACTTCTCGTGAGAGAACAGTGGCCGGCTGCCACACTTACATAGTGTTTAAGCAGGCAGCCAGGCCGATCTGTGGACATCGGAGAGATGCTATTCTACCTGCTGAAAGTTGATTTACTATTAGATCAACTTTGAAACTACTATTTTAAGGTAGATATTGTTGCTTTAATGCATGGTGATGAGATGAACAAGAGTGAACGTGACTGAAAACAAGAGTTTTCTAGATAAAAGCACGAGCCCACATCACACTCCTGTAAGTTTAATTTAGCTTCAACGGTGAGTAAATGATCATAACAGCAAACAAGAATTATCCACACAAACCCTGATCTCTCCTCACTGGAAACAAAGCAACACAGATCTGACAATGATCTTACCCGGTCTCCTAACAAATGAACAGAGAAAAAGAGAACAAACAAAAAAAGGCTATACCCACTAGTCTACTACATCAGTGGCTCCCAAAGTTGGGGTCGGGAGAAGCCTTCCAAAAACAAATACAGTTCAGTCAGGAACACTTTGTCAAAATGGATACTTTGACGCACGTATTTATATTTGGCGGTATGGCTCTGAGGGATCTCCCTGCCCTTCCACGTGCTTACGTGGAAAGCATTAGGCAGGGATAGCACACATTACTGCCCTTCCCGTGCATACAAGGAAAGCTATAAGGCAGGGAGATAAGCAGCAAAACCCCCCAGAGCAAGCATCAATGACAAGCATGCCATTGATGAAGTCACATTAAAGGAGGAGCAGGGGAGAAGGAGGGATGCAAATGCAGCATGCAGAGGGAGCAGAGAAGCATAGGCAGGCTAGAGCAGTTTAAATAAGGCGGCATGAGAACTATTTGGCCAATAGGATGCTTTCAGCAGATCAGCTGGCAATCAGCTAATGAGGCTTGGGTGAGATCAGCTGACGCGAACTCTGGCTCAATAATAGAGCGTGACTCCGTGGCCTGCCTGAACTAACGCGAGGCTCCATATTTGAAATGACTTAAAATTGCATATTTTACACATTATTGTGCAATCGCATAAAACAAAGTTCTTCCATTTAAAATACAACCAAAGTCCTTAAGTGAGATTTGTGTTGAAAGGCAAGTAAAAAAAAATTAGTTTGCGCAGGACTGTAACAATTAAGGTATCTGTTCTCCTCTTTGTAAATGAAAAAGACACACTGAAATAATATAATGATTTTAAGGCGGTTGTATTCTTCAGTGTTTCTCTAATGTCATTGTTTGGATAGGCCTAGTGTGTGCACAACGGTAAATGCTTTAGGGACAGAGGGGGTCCCCTGTCTCTCTCATGGTTATTTTGGGGGTCACGGGATGAAAAGTTTGGGGACCCCTGTACTTGATAACAGTATGTTCCATGAGCTGACATGAATCCTCAAATATTGAATTTCTGTTCTTGTTCTACATAAAGTCGATTGCCTAACCGTTTACACTCTTGTACAGACATCACGGTATTCACAGCAGTGTGCAGGCTACATGAGAGACTTTGGATTTGTAGTGCTGCTCTTATATAGCTTTTGTTGGACAAGTGCTGCATTATCAGCTTCGATCTTTCAGCGGGGTTGCAGAAGAGTACAGCATTTTATTCCTCTATGTCTCTCTGTGGCACTCAGTGGGTTTATACCCATAGCTGATATGAAATGCCTGTGGTATGTCATAATGACATAGGGGGAATACAAACTGCCTGATAAAAACAGTGAGGCAGCTGTTTAGATGGGAAGCTAAAAAAATAGAACTTTTTATGGTACAAAAGCAAAGAAGCCATTAATGTGTTGTGTGCACTGGATCACCCTGCTGAAATTGTCTGGGAAAAGTTGAGGAGCTTCTCACGTACCTAGTCCCGCTGCAAAACTACTGACCCTGTTTTGCCTTGTATCGACTTGTTTTGGTTCCTGATTTTCAAGGTAAAGCATTAAAGAGGCGCAGGCCGTGACCTCATCTCTAAAAAATCTTGATGCAGATAAAAAAGCTTGAGTGGAAAGGCAAAAAGAAGCAGCTGCCTTATGATTCCTCAGAGCGGCCTTGATATTGCAAATAAAGGAATTACTGTAGGAGACGTGAGTACAACATCTCAGCGCGATATGAGTCACACTGTTTATTTATTAGGTGACCTTCTGTCTGGTAATGGAGAATGGGCGAGCAAGAACAAAGTGATTACTGTGATAACATCGCCTTTCAGGTGAACAGCTCATCTTGAGAGAGGGCTTGTCTTAACACACAGAAGCTTCTGCCATTGCCTTTTCTATTTTTTATCTATAAGTTTTTTTGGTGAGGCATTTCCCCCTTTTTTAAAGAAAAAGGTGAAATGTCAGTGAGGTCCGTGCAGCGTGTCAGCTCTTTCTCTCTCTCTCGTCACATTACGTATTCTGTACCTAAATCGTACTGTACGGGTTTTTAAAAAACAAACGTGCGCTTTTTGGTAGGCAAAAAGCTTAAGAGGAGGTGTAGAGATGCTGCTTGTCAACAGGCAGGGCAAGCAACTGCTTGGAGCCCCAGACCAGTAGGGGGGTCCCTTAGGGCAAACAGACTTAAACCAAAGCAGTGGCCCAAGGAAACCTTCCTAAGGGGGCCCCATCTGACTGCACTCATTCTTGGTGCCCTGCTAAGCGTTGCATGCATTATTGTGTGAAAACCAAAGTTTGTCAATGAAAGTCAACAAAAAAGAAATGAAGAGGAATTATCCGTCTGTAGGAGAGAAACAAAGACAGGTAAAATAGGAAGAGGAGTAACGATGGGGCACTGGTAGACATGATGGTGACGAATGCTGGTTAGAGGAACCCCCCAATTGATTCTTGCTTATTGTCACATTACCTCAGCTGAGGATCTTTACTTCCAGCAGAGAACATTATTAGATCATACTCATTGTACTTTACATGTCATTTTAAATCCAGAACTCTGAACTGAACCTGGTATCAACCAGATGATGAGTATGTTGCAATGCTGATCCACACATGAGCTGGCATTTTACCACGGAAAACTCTGGTTTTAGGCTCAACTTTGGATTATCCTCTAATCGTGCTCCATGGTTCACCCCCCAGATATGCTGCAGAGAGCATCTTTTGATTGGCCACACCTGCGTTGCAAAGCCAGAGAGAAAGTGAGTCACAGACTAAACGAGTTTGTAAGCTTTTGTTTTGGTGTTGTGGCATATGTCTGAGGACATGTGATTTATAACTGTGAAACATGGTGGTACAGAAGCTATCTCACAAATGGTTCACACAGAAGATAATTACAAAAACATCTCAGCTCATTTGCAGGGGATAGAAAAGTGATATATTGGGCAGTTATAGCAAGCAAGCGATGGTTGTTGCCACATAATTTTTGCAGACGTGGCCATCCTTCAGCTCCAGGGTTGTATATTTCAACAGGATCACAGTTTTCTTCTATTTTATTTTAATTTCTTGTACTATTTGTACCTTTTTTGGATGGGACAGCTGAAGAGAGACGGAAAATGTTGTGAGTAGAAACTAGAGGATGACATGCAGCACAGGGCTATGGTCAGAGTCGAACAACACACGGCCGCTGTGATGAGGACTTCGTGAATGGGCCACATGACCTAACAAGGTAATCAAGCGCCCGCAGGTTCACTTTAAGAAATATTCAGGTGAAATAATGGGTTGCTGCTGATACCAGTTTCATTTTTGCTGTTTAATGAACTGATTAATGGCTGCGTTATCACCGTACACTGCAGGCATCATCAAGCATTATGTTTTATTTAATAGAATTCTCCTGCCGGTATTTTCATGTTTTTGTGCAGATAAATGCTACAAAAAAATCTTCCACTGCATAGGTTTCTTCTTTGACATTTAGTAATCTCACATTATTTAACACATCGACAATGATTCCCCATTTGGTTCACCTTAATGACAACATAAAGGCCATTGAGTCTGCTTCCTTAAAGATGAGTAAAAAGAAAGAACTGAATTTAAATGTATTTAAATTACCATCTACACGCTCTCTTTAATGTAAATACTGTAAAAAATAACTACCTCATGTTCACTTCAGCATCTTTTTTGCACTACTCACCACTGCACTATTATCTTATCTTATTTAGTCTTGTACATATGAGTCTTTAATTACTGTTTATTTTTGAGTTTATTGTGGATATTTAATGTTTTACATTTGTACAAAGAGAGCACAGTCTACCCAAGTTAAATTCCTCGTGTGGCCAATAAAGCTGATTCTGATTCTGATTCTGAATTGGAATAGCTTTGGTGATGTTTTTAGATTTCATCGAGGATGAAAATCTGTATTTATGTGCACTGAGAAACATAAGCATGCTGAGAGGCTGGTGGTCATGCTAACCTGACACCAGCTCAGCGTTATCGTTACGAGCAGTTTGGTATCATGGATGTACATAACATGCTGAGGTTAGCATTAAGCTAAAACCACTTCTCTTCAGCCTCACATACACACCAGGGGGTGCACTATAATATCAGAACATTGTGAGTTATGACCTATAAAGGCTTTTAAATTAAGAATCTCCAAAGGCCCTGAATAAACATATACTGTAAAATGACAGGCGGATAAGACGCACAACGCTACCTCTTAAATGTGGAGATGCTCTCATGACAATTACTACACAGGAGGCAGTATGCGTCTTCAAAATGTTATATTAAAAAGCAACATGAAATGTTTCAGATGTTCAGTGCCTTACATAACAAAGTCATCCCCCTGAACTTTTCCAATCAGACATCATTTTTCAAGTGGGGGTGAGAAATATAACATTGTCTTCCAAATAATTTTCAATTACATGAAAAGCTTTTAGTGCTCTGCTGTGAACTTCTTAACAAAGATCAGGTGCAACTAATTACCTTCATGTTAACTTCTGCATCCAGCAGATGTGCGTTATTGTTTGAATCATCAGTAAAAAGCCCAGAGAAGACCTCATGAAATTAGGGAATGATAAATTACACAAGACACTGCTTCAAAAGTTTGAATAGTTTTCTTTTTCTGCTAATTGAATTATGTGATGTTTTGTAATGCATTATTTGTTTATTTGTCTGCACATCTCATCATAAGACTCGGGCATACACATGGCAATTTAAGCAAAGTACAGACCTGTGATGCTGGGACCTCCAGCAGGCATTGGGGCGGTTTGCAGCCATGTGCGAAGCGGCTGGGATGAGGGTCAACACCTCCAAGTCCGAGGCCATGGTTCTCTGCCGGAAAACAGTGGATTGCTCTCTCGGGGTGGGGAGTGAGTCCTTGCCCCAAGTGAAGGAGATTAAGTATCTCAGGGTCTTGTTCACGAGTGAGGGGTAGGATGGACCGTGAGATTGACAGACGGATTGGCTCAGCGTCAGCAGGCTCATGGGGGCGTTGTGCCGGACTGAGAGAGGGACGTCTGGGTTGTCTTAATCAGACCCCTTAACTGTTAAGACCACATTGTGTAATGTTTGTAAATATAGTATGGATGGGTATGCATCAGTGGAGAAAGACAACAGGCAGTCTCACATCCCATTATTTGCTAGCCCTGTTAGCACACATTGTTTATTCTACCAGAGCTAAAAAGATCAACCTTCTAAGAACAAAAATGGTGAGTGGAGATATGCTGAATCAAAAATCAAAAAAGACACACACATCCCTCAGTGGGTGCTGGATCCAAAAACACAAAAGGGTAAGGAAAGCAAAACAAGATCGGCACACCAAGAAACTCAGGTTCGAAGGATTTATTAAATGACGCTTTGAGCCTATGCTCCTCCTGAGATGTCAGTCGCATATTCCTCAGAAGAGGTAATTTGGAAATGGAAATGTTTGACAGTAGGTCTCTCGCAGTGAAGGAATTTCAAGCGCAATGAAGGAATTTCCGCCGCGATGATCCAGGGTGGCTTCATAGCATGTTGGCTCGAAATGTCACTTGATCAATCCTTCAAACGGCAGCTTCTTGGTGTGCGGATCTTGAGTGGAGATATGCTCACATTCTTTGTGGAAAGGAAAAGCAAGCTGATGGCGTTAATCAAGCCAGAGTAGAATTGACCATCATGGAGAACAACAGCTTCGAGAGTGGAAAAGATGTAGAGGAAAGCGCAGCAGAATTTATGGCTGATTTGCAATGTGTCGACACGTGGCTGTTACTACAGCTCTCAGCACAGAGTCGTATGTCGCGATCACTTGTCATTTCATTCAGAATGGGGATTTCCTCTCTCCTACAGACAAGCAGTACTTATGAGCAACACACACAGAAAACGTAAAGGAACGCCCTCAGAGATGTTGCCGAGGAGTGGGGGGTGCTGAGGAATGAGTGTCATTATGTACACCCCAATGACCAACAGGAGGTCTGGGAGGTTTAACAGAATTCATCATCATCATCTTTATTGCCAGACTCAGGAGTCCATTAGAAAACATATAAAAAGCAAGCAAGATTGTTTTGTACAGGAAAAATATTAAATTTGCAAGTTATTGATTACTCATTCAAATAGGTAACAAGAGTATTCAAATATTAAATCACTGAAAATGCCCATCCCAGAAATATAGTTAATTGTATTCCCTTCTGTACTTTAAAGGGGCTAAATGTAACTTTCAAAAATACTGCGTTTGTAGTGACACCGCATGGCCGTCAGGCGAACTGCACCAGTAACCTGTTGCTCACTCTCCCTCGCGTGCTCGTCATACGTGCTCGTACGTACACAAACGAGCATCAACATCGCCCCTGAAACACTGGATATTTACCGGCATAATGTTTACAGAGGAGGTAAGTGGTCATACACATGTGAGAGTCTGTGAAGGAGTCTGTGTGTCTCGTTCTCCATCCTACAAACGACAGTCTCGGCAGGCACTGCCTGAGAGCAGGAGTGTGTGATGAGTTTGTCCGCCTGTGAGAGCTCCTAGGACGGATATAAGTGTGGTGAAGGCGGCCTCTGGCTGTGCAGGTGAAGACCGGGAGTGTGTGATGAGTTTGTAGTTTGTACTGTTGATTTCTGTAAGCGGAGCGGAGTGAGGAGGCAAATAAAATGACACTGCCTGGAGCTTTCCGCGGAGAAATCGGACCCGGGCAAATTGTATACAGCCAACACAGATAGACAGTGAACATCTACTTTATCACATCAGTTAAACGTTCGCTTATTAATGGGCGATAAAAAACGATTTATACATGTAAAAAGTTACATATATATGTAACTTGTAGCTATATATAAATCATAAAAAATAAATAAATAAATAAATTCGCCTGACGGCCATGCGGTATCGCTTTAAACGCAGTATTTTTGAAAGTTACATATAGCCCATTTAAGAGATTTATGCAGAAAAAAGCAGAAACAAATGTTAATCTGTACTATTTTATAGCAGTTTTTTGGAAGTGGACATGTTTGAATTTTATGACTTAAGAGGGTATATGAATTAAACTGATGCCTGAGGGTTAAAGTTTTATGATATGCCAACATCCTGCAGGTGTACAGCGGGTGGTGAGAGGTTCTTGGATTATTCATGCGTCCTTAAAAAGCTGAGGTTCCTTCTCCTGCAGAAAGCCAGCTTTGGTAATGAGGTATCTTCCTAGGACACACTTACTTAACATTGAGACCTTGCCAAATATCATAAAATGACCTTACTTTATCATCAGACTTTAAAGGTCCCATATTATGCTTTTTCTGGTTTTACATGCTCTTTAGTGTGTTCTCCAGGTGTCTTGTGCATGTTTAGGCACATCTATGTGCAAAAATTCAAAGTCCGCGGAAACGCGGCTTCTCCTACCTCCTCCTGTTAGCAGTAGCAGTAGCTGCATGTAACGCTCGGTTCTAGCCCCCCTCGTTGAAAAGTGCCGTGTGATATCACACTGCGATGATGTCACTGATCCAAGCCCATTGGCTCGTTGTGGCAAGCACAAGCTCATGCTGCACATTAGCTGAATTTCCAAATATGGTAAAAGGGGCGTAACATTTCCGAGAATTGTCCTAACGACTGACCAATTACAACAGAGCAGATCGGCCAACCAATCAGGTCAGACTTGGCACACGTGGGGACCCTGCTCGGGGGGGATTCAGAGCGTTGCAAACACAGGCAGATGAGACGGCTGCATCGATCGGCAGTACATGAAAACAAACACTTTTTTCGAACATTAGCGATTGTGAACGTACTTTAGTAGGCACATAAATTAGATATATGAACCCCAAAAAGGGCATAATATGGGATCTTTAAACACTACATGTCAGAGTTACATATTGCTCCTTTAAAACAGGCATTTAGTAATACAATAAAGTGTGTTATATCATTGCCCCAGATGTCAGGGTCGAGCAGGACTTGCAGCCCTGCAGCTAGTGAGGTCAAGCTTGTATATTTCTTTACTGGCGCAGCAGCCCAATAGATTCATTAAGATATGAAATATAAAATGAAGTGCACCTTGAAAGGGGGAATATTGCTCTGTCTTTGTTCATTATATAATGTCAGACAAAGAAAACGTGGGAATAGAGGAGGTCTGTTGTCTCTCACAGGCACAGTCAGTGTGACCAAACTAAATGAGTACATTGAAATTCGAGGTGTGGGCATCGAGGTGTGCTCAATATTCAAAGCGGCATTTAATTGGTGTCCTCAGTTCTGCCAAAAAAGCAATCTAGTGCACAGCTGCAGTTTGTTATGAAGGCCTGCACTGATTGCCTGGAGCTTACAGTTGAGATGCATACAGCCCAATGTGACGCCAATTTGGAAAGGCGATAAACAACTCCCACGCAAAAGAACTGGAGAATATTTAGCATGGCAAAGAAATGACTCGTGTTGGAGTTTTCCACCAGAGGCTTGGCCTAAATCGGACTTGTAAAAGAAATGCGTGCCACATTTGGAACAACAAAGAGACAATGCAAATCTCTCAGCCTCCCAATGTTCGGCTTATGATTGTTTTTTTCTTAGCTTTTGTAACATTTGAAAGAAGCTGCCATGATTCAGAATGATTGTTATTGAACTGTTATTGGCTGTCAGTGTTCAGGCTTGTACTGTCCGTAAGCAATGGATGTACAAAGCAGAGATAAACGCTGTCTGCTGGTACTGTCACTGCCAACTGCTTGAAGAGAGGAGCGGTCAGAAGAACATAGCTTATCGCTCAAACTTATTAGCTGCAGACATGACCCGTTTACCCGAATATCAAAAATACAAACTAAAACAAAAAACAAATGTAGTTATGAAACTGAGCAGAATTGAAGCTGCAGTGCAAACAATGTCCTGCAGTGTACTGGAATAACATGTAACATTTGTTCTCTGGGTGTCCAGCATGCTTGTTGCTTTAATAACCAATACATTTGTGATCACTCAGCAATATTGAAATGCCGTTTTTCAAAGATTGACATCTTCATAAACCTTCATGACGTGGCTTCTTTGTGACTGACAAGTCAACCCCAAGGCAACCTGAAAATTGTCTTGTTTATCGTTGAAAGACCTGTTTACTGTGAGCCAAAATTCAAGTTCCTATTAGTATTCGTAGTACAGTTACTAGCATGAGTTACGGATGCAACTTGCTAACTAAGCTACATGAAGGTATTTGCAACTATGGGGACAGGTAAAGTTTGAAAGGAGGACAGCCATGGCAAATCTGTTAAAGTTCTGTGAGTAATTGTACTTGAAGGGGTTACGAAAGCAAAAAGGGGCAAGGCTTCAGTAATGAGGTGGTGGTCTGACACAAACATTGCATGGAAAAAAACACCTTTGTTTGATTTCAAAGAGGACATAGCTTTGACAAATAGGAGTGGAACTACAACCTGCCTCTACAGTATGGAACAGATTTCATTGTCAAATTATCACACTGGTACATCACAGTCTTAACAACAAAGTCTAACAAAGCTTTCATTTGTATGCCTTTGCTCCAGTGACAGAAGTATTCAGCGCCATTGTGTGTGATAACCGTTCATCCAACTCTGGTGAACACAATATCACAGAAGCACCTATTCAAATTGACACAGTCATCAAAACAACAAACAATGGATTACTTTCTCCAAGTTCCAAGGTCAACTCCACTGAGAATTCAAAATGTCTTTTTTCAAACATTGATTTGTCTCATTCTTGTCAAAATATCTAAGATGAAGAAATCTTTAAATATGCAACAAACCTCAGGTCACTGCGACAGTACACCAATCCCATTTCAGTGACCAATATCTCAGCATAGCCTTCATTTAGCTGGATTGTTACAGCCCTGGCACCAACGATGAAGAAAAGTGGTTTGACCAAATGGCCAAATTAATTACATTTTATTAAGGGCCTAAACATGCTCGGAAACTCATTCACAGTGAAAGTGGTGATAATTAAAATTCTACATGGGTCACACAAAGTGGTGTTTCCAATTGCCTAGTCCACCACACATGAAAGCAATTTGGTTGGCATATGCATAATGTCAAGAGCTACAGAAAAAAAAGGTCCCACGCCCCCAAACTATAAACTTAACAGGAAGTCCAATATTTCCATTTGAAGTTCATGACACTTTTGTCAAATTCCATGGGTTATACATGGATTAACACCTCCTAGGGAACAAATCTGATCATGCTCAAATTTGGTGAACAGCTAGAGGAGACCATGATTTTGAAAATCCAACGAACCAACCAATGCCTGCAGAACTGCTTGCAGCCCTAGTTGGTATTGTTATATCACCAAAGGGAACAGCACGACGTAATAGATTAGTGGACGATTACCCCCTCACTCTAGCCCTTAACTATCTTTTTTGTTGTTGTGGTTAGAAGAGTCTACAGAAAAAAAAAACACATGCTTTGCAGTGAAACGGAGAGAGAGGTTCTGGGGTTGATGTTCAACCTTTGAATGATGGGGGTTTTTTTTAGGATAAGATATTCATCAAAGTATTTTGAATGTACATAAATATCTCACATTTCCACCATAGTTACAGTATCATATGTTGAAAATACTGATGGGTATTAACTGCGACTTCAATGCTTGGCGAAAGCATGAAATCCCTGAGGCAATGAATCTTGTTGTGACTCACCAGTTATTCATTTGAGTACAGATTTCAAAGAGATATACTGGATTCGGTTAGAGAGGGAGAAATCAGACAGTAAATGTCAGAGCAGTGAAACATTAGAAAAGTGTGGATAATAACCATTGAGAGACAATCCAGGTAAGAAGAGAGAGGGAAAAACCCCACTCAAGTCTGTCGTGCTCTGTCCCCAGTCTCCACATTCCACATGCCCCTTCAAATCAAAAGAGCAAATAAAAAGGTGAAAAGGTTTTGAGTTAAAGTCTCACAGAAATTTCAGGGGACAGCAATAATGAAACAAAACAAGCCAAAGAAGCAAGCGGGGACCTGGATAGAAGGACTGAGATTTCCAATTAGGGTTTCCACAAATCTGCAGAAATAGCATCCAGGCCTCAGCTGCTCTTCCTCCTCTGGAACAAAATATACTCTGCTGCAGGAAAAGGACAAAGGCTGCTAAAAGAAAAACATAAAAATGTGTGCAAATTGCTTTTTCATTTAGTCCCGGACAAACGTCCCCTGGTTTTAACACGGTACATTTTATTTTTAGCATCTATTCAGTGTTTTTATTCTCCTTTCTGTTTACTTTGTACACAAAACCTAATTCTACTGTTTACACCAAACTCATGCTCACATTAACACAAACTGAATAATAAGTGATCTTTCGCTTCATGAAAAATATGTGGAAATGACTTTAGTATTTGGCCTGACAGTCAAATGAATTGACATTAGCCTTCAGTGTATGTAACTGTACGGCTTTGTCGGAACTTGTCAGCCTTAAAGGAGCAAAGGAGCAATACTGTATGTGACGGTTATACCTTGTATTTAGAGATAGGTAATGCTTTTCAAATTCAAAACATTATAGAGAGTTGTCTCCCCCCCGCCTTTCCTCCCTAGAGTCCATGTGCATGCAGGTTATCATGTTGCAGACACTGGAGCTTCAGTGTTTAGACAGCTCTGCATCAGTCTTAAAACATTTGTGTTGTAAACTTTCCATTTTTCAAAAGCGTCTCCAATATCTATTCTAGTTTTACTACATTTCTAGAGCTTATTAGGAAAATGCCAAGGCTTTTTAGGTTGAGTAGAATCAATAATCTGAAACAGTGTGGGGGTGCCCTAAAACCGTTTAGCTTCTCCGGTCAAAACAAATACAGACCATTCCAGACAGGAATCGAAACTTAGAAGGACATACTGTCTGCTGCATTGTTGTCAGAGAAGCCAGCACTTCAACATAGCATGTTTCCTTATGTCTGATGATAGAGTAAGGTCATTGTATGATTGGCCTTTTAAGAAACTTGGGGCGCTGGCGTGTTAATCCACAGAGTTCCAGAAAAAAATGGGGTAAAATTGACTTAGTTATGTGTGCTTCCAGGGGATGTTTTAAACCCAGATATGGCATTGTTTATTTTATGGACAAATCATATACAGTATAGCAAGCATTCTTGGCTATTATCCAACATCTGATTTACCATACAGTAAATGATCATGTGCTCACAACTAGTACCAGTAACTCAAGATGAGTATTTGCTTTGCTTTCTGTGTGAACACACTTGACCTCTAAGTTGGTTCAAAGTTAGCTGGAACTGTGAAAATGACATGCAAATACTTTTCCATGGTATAGTAATAACCTCCATTCTCAGACCTTCATTCATGTTTTATTCAGCAATATATTGTGGACAAAAAATATGGAGAAGTAACTTAACTTTTCCAGTGTGATTTTTGGGAATCAAATCATGGAGGTTAATATACCTGCCTGCCACCCTCATCACCGACTGTTCCGGTCTGATGATTCTGCCTTCAGTGTTTTGTATTAACCTAATAGCAGCTCCAGACATGACTGACAGGTTATTATTGCTCTCTCAGACATTAGCAAAGTAGTTTTCTTGCAATGCTAGTGCGTGTGAATAACAGACAGACTGACTGCCCAACTGCTCAGGCACCATGGACTCCCCATTACCTCAAGGCCTCCTGATGAAAAACACTGTGACCTCCTGTGCAATTATATCTGACCAGGAAGGAGAGAAACAACACCAACCTCAAAGCGTTCTTTTTTACATTCACTTATTATGTATGCTTGAAGAGTTTTCTTTGAGTGTATTCAAAAACTAGATGTGCACGTTTTATAATTAAATGTCACAAGAAAAATGAAAGACTAGAATATTGATGGACCTTTTAATAAAGGAGTTTCACTGAACCTGAGACTAAAGAGACGTGATGATAAATTCTGAAAGCCATGGAGAAGAGCCTGGCTCTCACTAGCCTCTATAGTGTTTGTTTGGAGTGTTGCTTTTCCCACTATTGAAGAGTAAATAGGCCCTTTAGTAGTGAGGGACAGTTCTTTACTATTGAAAGCAAAGTTGGTGCTCGACAACAACCATAAAGGCTACACTATATGCAGACTATACAGTGTTGTATGCCACTTGTTTGCTTATAGAAGGTAAGCATATCTGTACAGTAAAAACCAAAGTAACATGCCAGGGTTGTTTTGTTTGTTCAGTCATATACTGTACTGTATAAACAAATGGACAACAAATCTCCACCTCCTGCTATTGGACTAAGATGAAGCCAGAATATCCCTGTGACGGGAGCTGGCAGATTGCATATTCAGAGCCAGAGTCTGCGTGGTTGTGATTGGCTGAAAAAGCCTCTGTATAGACCCTATGCTGCTTCCGCTATCATAAACACAGATTAAACATACCAATCAAATGTCAAAGATCACTAAGGTCGGTTGAGTCCACATTAGAACAGATTGGAAATTGGATGCAGACACAGTTATGGAAGAAGGAGGCGGGGTTTATGACATATACTGCAACCAGTCAGCAGAGAGGTCTGAATCTTTTGGCTTGACTTAAGTTCATTCTGCAGTCTATTCTATATAGTCTATGGGTTCATTGTAAAAGGGGAAAGCCAGCATAACAGTGGTCCCATTCTGAGCACAGTGCAAGTAGACACACCCAGTACTGCGGCTATAGCAATGGCTGTAGATATAGAATAAGTGGGTGCCCCTCTTAAAGCTAGGGTAGGTAATTTTCGAAAACTAGCATGATTTTGAAAGTAGCATTCTCTCCGTGCTCCGTCTTCACCCACCCCCTCCCCTCTGTGCTCCCTCAAAAGCCACGCCCCTCACTTACATGCACTTGCGCCATTGTTCCAGAAGCGGATTTAAGCTCATGCTTTGAGTGTGGGCTCGTACATGCATGGGGTAGAGAACGAGCAGGGAGACAGGGAGGCATGATTGGTTTATAAAACTCGAACCGAGTGCAGACATTGGTCGAAGCTTTTACGAGTTTACAACTGCTACAGATGACGGATTTTCTTCGTTTCTTTTTCAATGCACATGAATTATTAATTTCTGTCAGGACCTAAAGACAGTTTCAACCAAAATCTTAAAAAGTGTATCTGGAGGAAATTGTTTTTTTTCTAACAGATAAGATAACATGATTCTTAGTTTGAGCGCTTCAGATCAGCCTAAAATGTCCTGTTTAAAAGTAAGTATGGAGCTTAGAGGGAGACTGGGTCAGTGGTAATCGGTTATCTTTAATCCAAATGTTGTGGGTTTGATGCGAGCACATGCAGTCCACATGTTGAAGCCAGCGGTGTGTGAATGTGTATGGATGGGATTAGTAAACACTGGTACTTTACATAGCAGCCTCTGTGTGTGAATGTGGTGTTGATAGGTTGATGTGACATGTCGCGTGATAGCGCTTTGAGTTGTCAGAAGACCAGAAAAGCTCTATATAAGTACAGTCCATATACCATATGTTGCAATAAACCTTTTTTTGCTGTTTATTCAGTGGGAAATATCCATTAACCAAACCTTTAAATTCATATGAAGTGACGTTAAACAAATACTAGCTGAAACTTCAAACGGAACTATGTATTGTTTCATGCCACTTAAAGCAACATCCATTAGCTACTGCAATTGGCCTTCTCTGTCCCCATTACAAAATGATGAATGAGACAATTGGCTTAGAGTCAAAGTTCAACACTTACGGCTATATGATAAACCTTTATTCATGTGTCATCACACGTTTCTATGTTAAGCGTTTAGGCCACAACTCAGAGAGAATGGGAGAAAAAAACATCATTGGCACACCAGCGTCTTAGTCTATTCCCCTAGCAGTGTGTAATGCTGTATCCCATGTGTAATATTACAACTATGGCAACTCTTAAAGGTCATAAAGCTGGACTTAAACCAAACATCAGTTTAAATATTGCATTGTTGTCGACAATTCTGTTATTGCTGTACGAAATCATGAAAGCTTTGTTGGAGAGGTGCATCCCCCTGCATCGTGAATGTTTTGTAAAGGATGGCCATGAACGACAGAGAACACACCTATTGCTTATTGACAGTGTTCACATGATGAAACTTCATTTACATGAGCCAAAACTAGAACTTTGGATAATACTACAATTGTGATTTTACCAGAGCATCAAGAGAAGAAAAACATGAACTGATTAAATGAGTTGTATGACCACTAGAACTGAACCATTGAGATGTCAGGGTTAAGACTAACTAGCAAAAAACGTACAATTTTATTACACCGTTCAATATTTGTACAACACTGAAATTGCTGTCATCAAAGCCAACAGTCATGACTAGTTTATGCTGCAGATATGATAGACAGGCTCTATGTAAACCCTTGAGTATGAAGTCAGCCTGTACATTGAAACTCACTCTGGGAAGCTTGACAACAAAGTCTTATGCATGATGAAAGAAGTGACGAAGATGAACAACCATTAAATGTCAGCTTAAAATGTCATGAAAATGTCTCTTCTTTTCCTTGCGGAAGCCTGAATTGAGCATTTGACCTTGGACTTACTTCAGTAGTTGTCACTCTGGAATAAAACCTTTTATAGCAAAATGGTAGCTGAAGTGAGCCAGTCACAGCGAACAGCAGCCCTGGGAGGTTCTCCATCATTTATCAGCAGGGACCATATTACCATCAGGAGGCCAGCCCCATACATCCATCCAGAATGTCGCTGGAACAAAGTAGAGACCTGCCAGTGAGAAGACGGTTAATCGCATCGACTCCAGCTGCTGTCAGGGATCACGTCCAGCAGCCTGCGTGCAACTGTTTTTCGAGTCAGTAGAGGAACAATTTACAGTGCTATTTAACCGGCAGGATGCTTCCAAGGACCCAGACTGGACTGCTGTGTAATTAAGAAGAAAACCACAGGTATCAGTCATGACCTTAGAAGAACTGTATGCTTCAGTTACCAAAATTAAGTGATTTCAAACAAAAGCACCATGTGCCACTGGCAGAAGGGAGCGCCATGTGTCTTGTGGTCTCCAGTCAGCAAATAAACATTGATTAATTAACATTGTGTGAGCCCAAACATGATGTTAGAGGGCCCTTACATAGATAGATTACAGATAAACAGAAGAGGTTTTAATACAAATCCGGTTGGATGATTTTTAAAAATACATACCAACAGTCATTCGTTACAGCAGCAGATAAGCTTAGAGATCAATAAGGCTTCTCAAATCACTGAATCCTAAAGGAAACCTGACTGAGGTGCAAAGCAGCAGAAAATGCTGCTGAGCCGGGACCTTCCAAATCCCTCCAAGCTCTGCTTTGTTGGCTTTGTTTCCCCAGAGACCACCACAGAATCTTCCCTGAGTCCCTGAGGATACGCCCCCGTCCTTCATCTTATATCTTTCCTTTCCATCCCTGATCCATTCTACTGATCTACTAGCTAAAAGTCCTGGATGGACTACAGCATCAAATCAACATATAGCCACTCACCGTCTTCTTTCTCCAGATTTATAAGCTTATCTCAAAACACCTCTGAACTAAATCATTTCTTCCTCCTCTGTTTACCATAACATAAGCAATGAAACCTCTTTCATTTCTTATCCATTTCTTATTTTGCAGGAAAGGGATAAGCAGTTGTGTATTGTTGCCTGGAGAAGTGTTTATACTGTTCATTTATTGTTTTTTTAAAGTGGCCTGTCCTCAAAGAATAAACGCCCTGTGTTATAAACAGTAACTCGTAATACCACTCTTGCATATTTAGTTCACTGCCATTGGACTTGCGTATTTGCACATTGTCACTTGACCTCTCTTGCTTGACTTCAGGGAGTAATAATTATTATGAAAATAATATAAGCCCCAGGCCCAGGCACAGGTCCACAGACTCTATGGTGAGAACACTGCATAATTATGCATTTAGAGTTAACTATTCCTTATTCTAGTGGTGTGCGATATAACGATCTTAGATCGTAAAGGATTTGAACGTGTTGACGATCTGCCAAGGCAGAGAGGTCTAATGTGTTTATTCTATCATGCTGCAGTTTATGTTCCCACACAGACTCGTCTCACCCTCCCCTTTTGCTCCGCAGTGGAGCGGGATAACCGCTGAACATGAAAACGAAACTTAAAGGCAGGGTAGGTAATTTCCTCCAGATACACTTTTTAAGATTTTGGTTGAAACTGTCTTTAGGTCCTGACAGAAATTAATAACTCATGTGCTCTGAAAAAGAAACAAAGAAAATCCGTCATCTGTAGCAGTTGTAAACTCGTAAAAACTTCGACCAATGTCTGCACTCGGTTCGAGTTTTATAAACCAATCATGTCTCCCTGTTTCCCTGCTCGTTCTCTACCCCATGCATGCACGAGCCCACACTCAAAGCATGAGCTGAAATCCGCTTCTGGACCAATGGCGCTAGTGCATGTAAGTGAGGGGTGTGGCTTTTGAGGGAGCACAGAGGGGAGGGGGTGGGTGAAGACGGAGCACGGAGAGAATGCTACTTTCAAAATCATGCTAGTTTTGGGAAATTACCTACCCTAGCTTTAAGAGTAAGTTCGTAAAAACAACTCAAGTTATTTCATGACACTTATAAAGCAGGTTTAGACTTTAGCCACTGTGTTGTCACTATTTTTTTCCTCAACTGCCAATTTGAAGCATAGAGTTTGGCTTTGGGATGCTAATTAGCTAATGAATGAGCCTGTTTACTCTTGTGTTTTCAATAGAATGAGAATCCAGTGGCTTAGTGCTACTTTATCATTGAGTGCGTTTACATGGACTTGAGTATCCCGGTTTTGATTGGGGTTTTAAGTATCCCGTTTTTGTATTTGTGCATGTAAACATCATATCCCGATTCCAGAAACCGGGATACGCCCTTATCCCGGTTTTGAGAAAACCGGTTTTGCTACCTGGAGAACTCCGAAAGAAAACGGGATACTGTGGCATGTATACGCCTTACCCCGGTTTCTGACAACTGCCGACACCTGCGCAGGCGCGGACTCAGCCAAGTGACGTGCACGCAAAACAAACATGACGGCGGCAACGAGAGCGTCTTATTCCGGAGCGAGGAATAAGTTTTGTGTTTCGCTAATAAAAAAATAAATATAATTGAAGGTAGGCTATAGTATAGACCACACATGGGCAAAATAAATAGGCTACGACCCCAACCGGCCCGCAACGTCCTCAAATTTTTTTTAAAAAATCAATAAAACCCTAAATGAATCCTGAGACGAATGATGTAGGCCTATGTGTGGGCAATCAACCGGTGTTATGATGAATATGGCCGTGGTTATTAATGCAGGATGGGGCCGCAGGGGAAAGGAGGAGAATCAGAGTGCTGCGGGGGAAAATAACGAAAAGTGAAGCGCCAGGAAAACGTTGCTGCAGCTGCTGTTATGTTCATGGTCTGTTTGGTTTAAAAGTGTTGGATAATGAAAGAAAAGAGCGCTGAAGGCCTGTGAAAATGTCTGAAGATAGACCGAAGGTTCCCTCCGCGTCTCCTCACCCGCGACGGATAGGCTACGCATGGCGGGGCTGAGAAAAAGACGGTCGGACCGACCGGATTATTCATCCTCCTATCCTGGTGAGATCGCTTCTGTTTTTGTTCTTTTGTCTTCTGGTATACCAGTGATCGATCGACTACCTTTGTTGGATTATTTTGTTACTTTTTTGGATGGACTGAGTTTGTTTTGGATCAGCGAACGGCTACGTCGGCGGATGGCTTCCTTCTTTTTCTGTGGACTAAAAAGACAATTTAAACTGAACTTTCGTAGATCATATAGCATATTTCGTTTGTTTGGGACTGTTAGTTTATTTTGGATTCATAAAGGGGCAAATTAAAGGGATATTTTTGTTATAATTAATTTTTTTATTTGCACCATGAGGCGTAAATTAGGCTACTTCGAGAATATAGCCAAGGATTACAAAAGATTTAAATTGGTAATCAACATGTGGGCTACGATGGAGCGAGTCTGGTCATGTTGGACAGGCTATTAGAAATATTTCTACGACCCTGTCCCACCAGTCACGATTGTGTATCATCACCCATTGCTCCCTTATGCAGTGGCAGTGGCAGACTGACAACCAGTCAGAGTTGATGGCATGTTTAATATTTGCTGTTAAACAGTGCTTAATTTGTGCCAGATCCTGCCGGAACAAGATACGGAACCTACCAGATTGGGACCGGCACCTATTTGTTGGCATTTAATAAACCCGCAATATAAACCACAGTATTCTCATGTTTCTCAGATTTCTAAATGTCCGCGGTTTGTGTTGTAGTAAAAAATAAACATCACGTGCGCCTGCGCAAATAAGATGCAGTAATCAGAAACCGGGATACTATTGTTGATCATGTATACAGGGATATGAATAATCAGGTTTCTCTCTGTGCATGTAAACGCCATATCCGGAATATGCTCATAACCGGGATAAGGCTCATAATCGGGATACTCAAGTCCATGTAAACGCACTCATTATTAGACTAAGAAAGCTTGTGGAATGTAGCTTGCATGCCAGAATCTCCAGCAATACAGCTGCAGGTGATTGCTACGCACCTTGCAACTTAAAATAACTAGTCTTCTCATCACTATGTCTGGGGTGATCCCTCGGAAACCACCAACACTCCTGACTTCCATGCACCGGCCTACATATAAATAATGCATGACAAACACTAAATAAGCTATAGGCAGAAATGGTACACGCAATATTCCTGCCATATTGGCTGTGTGGCTGTAGCACATGTTTTTTTCATCGGGCGGAAAATGGGGCAACTATCTGCCTCGAGTTGACAAAAAAAGGAAAGCAAAAGAGAGAGGGGGAGTCAGATTTTGCCGTTCAAAATGTTTCTGTGCAGAGAGAGAAAAGAGAATTTGCTGGAAAGGGTAAGACAAAAATGACAGGAGACAGTTTGGATCACTTTTTAACTGCAGACAACAAGTTAGAAGTTACAGGGCTCACAATCTTTTTGTCTTTGACACAAATATATTGGCAACATTTTTGTACCGACATGTTGCCAATATATTTGTGCTATTTATACATAGTGTGCTTGCAGTTTTTTTATGGACTCATTCTGCACTTTTCTTATGAAAGTCTTTTTTAAAGTTTCAGTACTTCAATTATGTCGATCAATAAAATGTAAGCGATTGTATCCTTTTAACATTTGTGGTACTGATAAGTATTGAAGGAGGAGATTTTGACTTATTTGATTTAAAGCTTTTAATGGGTCATTTGTGTAATGAAGGTGTGGTAATATTAACATTGCAGGACTTGCTGAGGCGGTAGTGGAGAGGTCAACTGTGATATCGTTTCATGTGGCCCAGATAGTCTGGCTACACCCCTGGAGACTGCTATGAAATAGTACAAAGGGGGATTCTGAACAATTGCCAATTGTGGCATGCAATGTAACCACTCTAATATCAGGGTGCTCCGCTCAACATGCATTTTCTAGTTGACAATATGTCAACACTCTGTTTACTGCTTGTTGTGCTACTCCCACAAGGCCTGTGTTTTTTTTTTCTTTTAAAGATTTGTGCTGCTTCAAATGGATTCATGGAGACAGTAAACAGCAAATAGGATATCATTTCAGTGTACAGAAGCAGAAGAGTGTAATAACATGAGGCTGGGAGCGTACACCAGCAACAGCTGTCCATAGTTTATATATTTTAATTCAGTGCAATCATCAGCAATCATGTGTACAGCTGGATGAATCCATATGAATGCAGCAATAATATGTCAGAGGGAACCAATGACTTAGCTCCAATGGCTGGGTTTAAAAGGTTTGACCTACGACTGTTGGCATGGTGATAAATGATTTACAGAAAAGAGCATGAAAGTATCATTATGGTCTCCACCAAACAAGGTCATCTGATTTATGGTCATATCATATCTAAAGGCAAAGTGTTCATCTCTGTTGACTTATCTCTCCACAACCAATGATGGAAGGAAATGTGTAAAGGTGCCCACGAGGAGTGTCAAGAGAGGGATTGATTGAAGGAAAACAAAAACCTTCCCAGTGTTGGAAAAGGGGAACGAGCTCCACAATTCTGAGCATTGCAGTCACAATGGCCCTCACTTATCAATCTGGTGTAGAGTCCAGCGCAGATCCGGGTGCAGAAATCATCTTAAAACACGGTCCAGGGTGATCAATGAAATGTGCATATCTGGCCAACACAGTGTACAAATGACCAGGCGTTGATAAATGTGGCAGCCAAAAACAATGCACCCCTATATATTCAGCTGTCATCGCCCCCAGAGTTTCCAACATGGACGTAGGTAATACAGCAAAGAAGAGAAACTGCTATGACCTGGAGAGGAATAAAATTGTGTTGTTTGGCAGCCTGAGAAGTGGGATTAAGGAGTCGGATAAAACACGTCTGGGAGGAATTCACTGCTGCAGTCGACAGCGTTGGTGTGGACAACTGAACTCCAGCTGAGGTTTGAATATTTAATTAACACATGCGTGGTATGTAACTTGTCTAGCCTATAATATAATCAACATTTTTACATATAGGTAAAAAAAAAGTGGTCAGAACTTAAGATCACAACAAAAAAGAGTGTTGCAGCTCTTAAAAGAAGCAGGACCCAGGCTTGAGAAGGCCAGCCGGTCCCCAGCCTGAAACTGTCCCTGACCGAGGAGCAAGTGGTTGACCAGATCAGTGCAACCTAAATTTCTGGCATATAGTGGTCTAAGTGGCAGATAATGGTAAATATTTAATAATCAAGACTACTAGTATTTTGTAGCTCTGTCCACATTAAACAAAGAAATAATGACACAGTTGCACAGTTTATTTAAATACTTTTATTTATGTTCCAGATGATCCACCACTGCAGGCATCAGTGGCCTCCAGCCGTGGACTGCACAAACTGGCCTGGAGCCAGTCCCACAGAGCCAGGCAATGGTGAGCGCGTCCTCCATATGCCCAGCTGGCAACCACAGAGACCCTGGGTCCTTACCAAAGACGTCCTGCAGAGACAGACAGAGATATGTCGGTCAGTGGTGGAGATTAACTACTTACTCCTTGCCATGAATGAGACTTTGAAAGAGATTCTTGAAAACCTGAAACGTCTTGGATCAAATGAATAAATGTTCGACCAAACCGTGTGTAATGTCTATTTCTCATTTCAATAGCCTAGTTACGAAACAGAAAACTTTTTTAGAAGCGCTGCAGAGGAACTGATGACCAGATGACTTTCATTGTTGTCATTATGTAATATGTAGCCTGGCATCTGCTGTGCACCATTATGAATGACTCTTATCAAAGAATAAAAACAAAACAAAACAGTGAAAACAAATCAAAGAAGAATGAATGTAAGAGAAGGAGGATGAGAACAGAGTTTGTTAGTGGTTGTAGGCGAAGTTGAAGAGGTGAGTTTTTAGGGATATCTTGAAGGTGGAAAGTGAGGGGGAGTCTCTGATGTTTATTGGGAGTGAGTTGCAGAGGGTGGGAGCAACAATGGAGAAGGCCCTGACCCCCCAGGACCGATGGTTGGTCCTGCAGGTGGGGGCCAAGAAGTTTGCGTCAGCAGACCTGAGAGTGCGAGTGGGAGTGTGCGGGTGGAGGAGCTCAGACAGGTAGGGGGGAAACAACTTATGGAGGGCTTTATAGGTGGTGATGATGATGAGGAGTGAAGGTTATGAAGGACGGAGGTGATGTGGTCACCGGTTCGGGAGTGTGTGAAAAGTGGAGCAGCGGAGTTCTGGACATATTGTAGATTCTTGAGTGTTTTGGATGATGAACTGTAGATGAGACTGTGGCCGTAGTCTAGTCTTGAAGTGATGAATGCGTGGGTGAGGGTCTCAGCAGCTGAAAAGGAGAGGGATGGGCAGAGGTGGGCAATGTTTCTCAGATGGAAAAAGGCTGTTTTGGTGATGTGTTTGATGTGTTGGTCGAAGGAGGGTGCTCGATCAAAGATGACACCAAGGTTACGGACGTGGGGAGAAGGGAGCACGGTGGAGCCATCGATGAAGAGGGAGAAGTTATGGTGGATTTGATGAGGGATTTGGGACCGATGATAATGACTTTTGATTCATTGCAGTCCATATTTCAGAAGCTCTGAAGATGTAATTCTGGTCTGCCAAATTTTTGTTTCTGTGCTTCAATTTCCCACAATATTTGATGCTGTGACAATCCTGTGCGCATGGGAACATTTTTAATGAATGAAAGCAGCCTCTCATCTTTCTTGATAAAGAAAAGGCAATACAAGTTGATTCATATAGCGCCTTTCAGACAGCAGACAAACAGTCATTCATAAAACATAACACCCAACAAAGAAATCATTGGAAAGCTTGTGCTGCTCTTTTATATTTTATCCAACTATATATCACAAAAAAAGATATCAGGGTCAGTTTTTTCAAGTATTGTGCAGAACCTAAAAGAGGTTTTCAAAGTCTGTAAGACGATCTGTCAACCTCTTTGTTTAAAACACCCAAAGGAATACAATCAATATATCTGGAATATGACATGAAGCCGACATCTCTCAGAGAGTCCTGTGACTCTTTGACAATTAGACTGCAGAGGATGGATCCATTTGTATCCAAGAGCAAAACACATCTCTCTTTCCATTATGATTACTGAAGTGAGCAGGGAACATTTTACCGTCAGAAATATGATGATACCATTATTGCTTCCTCTTGTTGGATTTGCACACCTGTGAGTCATTGGTGACTGGGACAACAAGTGCACTGCACTGGGGACAAAGAGGAGAATAAACATGGATGCAGTTAAAGACCATAATTGCAGTCGAAGTGCTGATCTTTGACACCGTGACTCCGCTGACCACTTGCTCTGGCGTCTCGGTAGATATAGGTTATTATTTGTTCTGATCTGCAATTACTGTGTTCACTTTAGTAACGCTGCAGAGGGCTTTTATGATTTAGACCTGCCTGACCTGCTGCAATGCCCTCTCACCAGTAATTGCTATAGATGTCTCTTGGGTCTCTCTGAACGAGGCCAAATTAAAGTCAAAATGCTTAAACTCTGTCCTCTCACATTATTGCTGCAGTCTAACCATTTCCACCCCATTGAAACTGAAATTGAAACAATTTGTTTGGCTGTATAAAGAGTTAGATGGAATAGATAGAGAACACTCAATATAACCCTCTGTACTCCTAACGGGAGCTTCACTAATGCTCACCCCTGATTTTAAACCTGACAAATGTCTGCTACGAAGATGTGAAGTTGCCTGAAAGGAAAACAAAAGCTCAAATCTCCAGAGACATTTGATTTGTTGACAGAGATTCTCTGCCCACTACACTGTCAGTGCATTAAAGACAAAAGTCCCTGACATGATATCAAAGACTTCTTTTGGTTCCTGATTGTTCCTGACAGTTACAGGTTTGTAATTGGTTCTCTTGAGTAGGTGCATGTATAACACAGTGCTTGTCACACAGCTTTCTGCACTTGGCCCGAAGCTCTCATCAACATCAAACATCATGTCCTCTCTTGCAGTAAAACCTGGGAGAGACTCTTTTTCATGCCTGTTCCATCCCAACCCTCTGCAGATATTTCCATACATCAAGTATTGATCGTGTCTGAGAGGGACCTCAGTCATAAATGTCCAGCCTGCACGAGGAGAATAATTCTTCCCTTGGGTTTAGGCCTGGAGAGGGAGAGGGAGAGGGAGAGAAAAGGAGACGCCATGGGCAAAAAAAAAACTCTGTGACTGCAAGAACAGGATGAAAGCCATATTGTCCTAAACAATTACACAACATTTTTTATTCTCCCTCTTCGCTTCTTTTAGCTGTCTTACATGAAGGTTATGGATCATTTGTAAGAAATAGACTCAGTTTGTATCAGGAGTTTTTGCTTTTTTATTAAAGGAGCAGTTTGCAACTCTGACACCTAGCTTTTAAAATGGGTACTGCAGTCCAAATTCAAAACATTGCAGAGAGCTGTCTCCCTCCACCCCCTCCTTCTTAGAGTTGATGCTCACGCAGGTTGACATGTCGCCGACACTGAAGCTTCAGTGTTTAGCCGATCTTGAAACCATTCTGCGTTCTAACCTCTCTCCGTTGTTCAAAAGCATCTCCAATATGTATCCTAGTTTGACCACGTTTCTTATCGTGGAGCTAATTAGAAAAGGCAGGGGCTTTTTAGGTTGGGTAGAATCAGTTATATGTGAACCAGTTTGCTTACCCGCTTCCATCGCTGCAACACTTGTTGGTTTGCCGTTTGACTGGAAAACCAAGGGGAGTCCAAAACAGCTGTGTAGGGGTACCCTACCACCTACTGTACCTTTTGTTGTCTAAACAAATACAGACCATTCAGGACCAGAATCTAAACTCAGAGGGAGGACATACTGGCTGCTGCACTGTTGTCAGAGAAGCCAGCTCTTCAACATAGCATGTTTCCTTAATGTCTGATGATATAGTAAGGTCATTTCATGATTGAATTCAGTACATATCTTACATATTGCTCCTTTAATGCCAAGAGCTCAAGGCTGTAACCTGTGTTCTCAGACAAACAGAAGCTCAACAAAAATCACAGAACATCTACTACATGTTGCTTTATTGTATTGTCGGTATAAAAATGACAAACAACACAAGCCTCTTTGATGCCTGTGTAATCAGCATTTTTTTGTTCAGCGGCACCAGAGCTCCTGTCAGAGGAGGGGAGACTGTTTGCACATCGAACAAGGTTGGTGTTTGTGGTTCTGTAATAAAGAAGAGAGAAAGAGAGGAGTGCAATGGCAACATCAGGGCACTAATTAGATGGCTTGTTTTTGGCTGTAAGGTTTGGATGTGGAAGGGGGGTCTCTGGGGTCTAGAGTCAGCACTGCTTAGACAAAACTGAGCCGTACATCCTGCCAGGAGCTAATCAGCTTTTCCTCTTACCTTTTGCTACACAGCCAGGAGGGAAAGTAATAGATTTGATACAAAAGATTTGTCTGAATATCTTTTTAGGAGTGGTTGGTAAGAAAACTGAACCGGTTCAAACGTATTCAAAGGATAATTCTGCTTAAAGCTCCTGTGAGGACTTTTTTAAATGGTTATGAAACAGACAAAAATGCTGATGCCTCTTCATGGATTAAAAAAGAAAACAAGATCATAAGGAAGAAGATTGACTGAGCGACGGTGGACTAGTGGTTAGTTTTTGCGGCCTGTGTACAGAGGCTGAAGCCCTTGAACCATGGTCCCGGTTCAAATCTGGCCTGTGGCTCCTTTCCCTCATGTCATTCCCTACTCTCTCTCTTTCTCTCTCTCTCTCTCTGATTTCTGACATTATCCACTGTCCTGTCTCTCCAGTAAAGGCATACAAATCTTAAATGGAAGTAGATTGATTATCATTCCATTTGAACCTTAAATGCACCTGACTGCATGCCTCAGGGGTCGTCAGACAAGCACAAAGAAACAGTCTTTTTATTACATTTTATGAAGCCAACATTCACAAGGAGTGGTATATTTTACTGTTAACAGAAAGCAGGATTCCATTTTTACATCTGAAAACGCTAACTACGCACGAAAACGTCACAAACTCACATGAGCTTGAATCTATTGTGGGGTTTTTATGTATTCATGTGTTTAAATGACTCATAGGCAGGAAAAGTTTGAAATCTGCGTCCAGTAGGTTGCTTCATCCTGGAGCCATGAGACAGGCTGCTACTACATCTCTCAGACCATGGGCGTCATGGTGGGGGGGAAAGTGGGACTGACTACCTAAAGGGCCTCCATGGAAGAAGGTCCCTTATTGTGACTGACTGAATAAATATACAGTTTTTGTTTGGATTTGTTTCTCTCTAAAACACAACATGTCATAGTAAAGGTAACATTAGCAGAATAAAAGAACGTGATGCTGAACTCTTTCTTAACTCTTAAATAAAGAAAAACAATTTCTAAAAACCTTTTTGGAGCTTAAAAACAATTCAAATGCCAAAAAGAGGATAATATTTAATTCATTCATTGATCGTTGTTGTTTAATAGGTACAATGGAGCTGTTCAAGGTACAGTATGTAGAATTGCATGCTAATGTTTACATTAAAATATCTAACTTAAATTTAAAAGTTGACTAAACACATGTTATATATAATTTTTAGTTCAGTACTTACATCACCTCAAATATTTCCAAAAGTTATCAAAGCCAGAGAAATCCATAATTTTATAGTTGTAACGGGACGTGTCTTGTAGGCGGCCGCCATGATGAGCCGCCACGATAGACACGAAATGTTGATCGTTGCCAAGCAAACACCGGATGTTACGTCAAAGACCGCTGCATAAGCTAGCGCTAGCTGCTACTGAAAGCTGCCGTTCTGTCGCTGTATGTGCTGCTGTGATAAAAAACGTCATGTAAATTATACTTGGATACATCGTCAGTACACATATTGTCTTTCTCAGGTCGGTTTCGCCCGTTCCTATTGATTCGTTCGTTTTTACTCCCATAATGCACCACAAGCCTCGACGTCATCTTTTGCTATTGTTTTGATTGAGAGCCCCCTAGCGGTGGATTTAACATACTGTACGTTTAAGGGTGTAACACAGAGATATAATTTTTTTCAAGGATTCTGGTAAAAATGATATCTGTTTTGATACCATGACAACAAACTTCCTAGTTCTATTAATATTGGGAAATGTCTTGTTTCTCATCGTTTAAAAAACACAAGCAAACCCTTGCACACTGTCTAAATTACACAAATGATTTGGCGACGTTTTCTAAAGTTTGATCCGAACTAACTCGTTAAAACAAACAGAGCAACAAAATAAGATAAAAAACAACAACCAATCAGGGCAGAGAAAGTTTAGCTTTTTCTTTCTGCTATGTTAAATGACTGTTTTGGTGAAAGGAGCCACCTGACTTTGAAGAGAGTGATGTGAAGGCTTTTTCTCATTTAAAAACAACAAGATGTCACGTTATTAATAAGGAAGAGATCCTTTCTGTAATGTTGTCATGTACTTTCAAGAACAACTGATCATGTTGTACGAGGACATACTTTGAGCAGGTGCCATGCTTGAGGTGGAAATCAACTATTTCTGCTAACTGAAACAATCTGATGCAATTCTAAAACCTTTGTATCAAAACCAAAAATATGTAATTGTATCCCCGAGGGTAAATCGTGGTTTAGACTCTGTCATTGAGAAGCATGCTGCTCACACAGAGGCCTGAATTACACACATGCACAAACAGGACCTATGGCTGTAATCTCAGAGTGGGGCTGCTACACAGGGAGCGAGCCAGAGCTGTTGGGGGTTCGGTGCCTTGCTTAAGGACACATCTGCAATACTCAGGAAGTGACCTGGCACCTTTCCAGACCAACTTTCATACTTCATCAGGACTTGTACTGGTGACTCTCCAGTTGCCAACCCAAGTCCCTGCAGACTGAGCTACTGCCGCCTATAAAGTACTGGAATTGACCTTTAAAGTTTAAAGGTACACGAGAAGGAAGTGAATGAATGCCAGAAAGAACAAATGCTAAACTGAGCACTCCTGAAGTGAACATTGTTTGATTTAACCAAATGAAAGCCGGCAAATCTATCGTTGAATGATTTATGAAAACAAATCATCAAACTGTTGTTTTGTGAATTGAGAGGCTTAGACTTTCCTCCCATGGATCTTTCTGCCACTCGAAAGGCTGCATCACCATTTGAATGTATGAATCTGAAGAAGGAAGTCCCGGGCTCAGATTTCATCTCCATCTCGCTCAGCAGCCCAAACACGCGCGCACACGCACACACACACACACACACACACAAAGTCTGTCACCCCTGTAATTGAAATGCATGACCAATTTCATTGCCCTTATCTGTAATCTTTTTTCATTAGAGCAAATTGCTTTTTGATGGAAAAGGCAATTTCATCATTTAGGAGCCTTCCCATGTGCATTGCGGGAAAGTTAAGATGGGAGAGGAGGGGAAGACATCAGTATGGATGCTGTATATACATTTTAATATTATTGGCAAAGTGAGTGTGTGTGACCTTTTGACATGTAATAAACAAAATCCAGAGGGACAGGCATGTATGCAGCCAGAGACCAGCTTTGTATCTCAAACATGAAAATAAATATTTTGTTTATTAAATGAAGATGCTGTTCTGTGCTTTTTTTTTTATCAGGATGTTTTCTCTTACAGCGAGGCAGTGGTGATATTTTTTATTTATTTAACTATATACTGACTGGATATAGTGTGTTATTTTTGTGCTCAAAGAATACAACCAAATGGGGCGGCCGTCGCTCACGTGGTAGAGCCGGTGGTTTCGCAACCGGGAGGTCAGGGGTTCGATCCCCAGCTCCTGCTCCCTAATGTCCGATATGTACTTGGGCAAAACACTTAACTACAAGTTGCTGCCGCTGAACAAATGTGCGTGAATGGGATGAGTTACTTCTGATGGTAACATTACATAGTGACCTCTACCATCAGTGTGTGAATGTGTAGGTGTGACATGCGGTGTGAAAGAGTTGAGACGTTTTGTTACAACTTCATAAAAACAGATGTGTTGCTTTTTAAACATTGAAACCTCATATTTGGTAACATGTGAAATCTTAAAACAGAGAAATGTCATTGTTTTGGGAATTTGATGTTCCCAGTTTGAATTTGATGATGACAACATTTCAATCAGGAGAGACTTAATTAAGAATGAAGAATTATTTATTTAACAAAATAGGAAATAAATGTGCAAAGTCTTTGGGGATTAGACTCCGTCATGAAGACTTCATGTACTCAGAGGGGTAATGAGGCCGACAGCAGGATATGATACCCCCCTATGGAGTCTGTACCCTGGTGGTGGTGGTGATAATAGAAGAATGCAGGGTGTGATGAGGAGTAGGTTTCTGAGGCTGTATCTGAACTCTGCTGAGCTGGAATGGAGGTGACCGGGGCGGAGGAGGGTCGCAGCGATCGCACTGAAATGTCAAACTGACTGTGGAAGAGAGAGAACAGGTTTTTTAAATTTGACCGCAGCAGGATGATTGGTTGAGAGAGGTTGTGGCAGAGTCTGGTTGGATTATTACTTAAAGAGTAAACGTCCAAAATCAGCTGATCTCCTGAGCAGGGAGATGGTGGAAGTGGTAGAGAGGGAGAGGCTGAGTTGAATGAAGAAACTGAATGTGAGAGAGAATATAACCAGTCTTACGCTGCGCTCCACGGGTTAGGGTTAGGACAAGACTGAAAAAGTTGTAACATATTTAAAGGAATATTACGTGACATTCTGACTATTAATCTAGCAGAAATCAAATATACCCTTTGTAAATATATTGTGGAGTAATGACTTCCTGAAAGAGAGTGTTATCAAACTCCCTGGATTTGTTGATCTCTGCTCTGTGGTCACATGGACGGGACATCGCTTCCTTCGGCCTGTTAATGTTTCACTTGGAGGCTCAATCATGTTTCATAAATGTTTTTTTTTGAGTGAACCCCTCCCTCTGAAAATGTTTCCATAACAACAGGATGTCTTCTTTTCCCCCAATAATGAATCTAACACGACTTTAGACTTATTCGATTAAAGTATCTTGAGTTATTTTGAGGTTTAAAGTTCATTATTCTTTTACGTAGACTTTCTGGAGTGTACTCAGCAAAGTTAGTCTCCCCAGTCATCTGGAAGTTTAAAGTATTCACATTTCTGATATTCAACCACTTTAAAGTTCAAGTCAAACCAGGGCTTTAAATGGCAACCAATGAAGTCCCAGACATTTGAGATTTGCCAGCAGGAACAATCAACCAAAGGTTTTAAAAAGGTTAAGTCAAACACATTTACATAATTGAATATTGACTCTGAATACTAGCCTAGCTGTGTGTTACCAGCATTATTTAGTCCTCCTTTGTGAGAGTAAACAGTTCAACAGAAATCACGACCAGTGTTTTTTTATAATCTATACTGAGTAGTGATTTTAAATCCCGCTAGCATGCCAGCGTGTTTGTTGACATTTTACCAGCTTGGTTGCTTACAGAGCTTTGCACCTTTTCACTGAAAATAAAGCTTTACTTCCATGTCAGCTGGACAAACTTCATCTACTGATGTAGATTTTGTGACACGATGGACCCTGCTGTGGTTCATTTGTGTCTTCACTATTATCTTGTATATTCTCAGCACATTGAAAACCACATTTTCAGATCTTTTGCAAAAGGGGACTATTTTGCCTTTCATCTCACGGCTCACAAAGTAATGCGAGCGCTTTGATTGTCATGCACGTCCCTAAATGACTTTAACTGAAACTTTATTGATTTTGGCAGCTGTGTGATTATTTTCACAGCTTCTAATCAGACACGTCAGTTCACCTCGTTTGTGAACAGTCCTTGAATTTTATACAAGCTGCTTAAAATGTTCAGCTCACCTGTTTCAGGGCTGAACCTGGAGACTAAGTGGATGACAGCATATCTAATGTGATAAGCACGACTCTTTTTGTCTTAAGTTCTTTTGATTGGATATGATAGATTGTATTAATGGGAGTTATGAGGAAAACTCAATCGAAGACTTTTTCTTTGATCCACTCATTTGAGAAGCAAACTTGTGACACGTATAACCCAAGCGGCAAACTCTGGTGTTGAAAAAAGTAGCCAATGCGGAAGTTCGTCGAGTCTCCACTTGAGGCTGGCTGCAGAAGCACTGACATTCACATCCACACCCATTCAGAAACAGCCAGTTTTTACATCAGAAATGAACATGTTGACGGCCTGTTTAAAGTGAAATAGGTTTGATTAGCTCGTGTCTTGATGGACACACGTTGTACTGGGGGTGATTTTTTTGATAACTCATCTGTTTTGATTTTTTGAGGGTAAGCATATATCCTACACATTATGTATTTGTATATGTATTTGTATTTGTGTGCATATCCTTATGGATGTATATCATATGCATTACATATCATGTTGTGCAATGATGTTGCATGTTCTATGATCATGCCTGCTGAGGATTTCCAGGGGGGGATACCATGGTGGAGGCAGGGGATAAAGGGAGGCAAGGTGGGCACTCCCTACCTAGGTGTTTCTATGACAGGCCCACAACACCTCCAGAAGACTCATCAGCAACATCTGGCGTCCCAGGTGTGCCCCCCTCTGCTTTACCTCCCTCTACCCACCCTGATGCTACGGCTGCTGTTTAGAGGCCCAGGTAGTATCTCCCCTTTTGAGCCAGAGCCAATGACTAGCCTGTTCGGCGGCACTGGAGAGAGCTTTGATGGCTTGCCCATGAACCCCCATATCCGTTAGACGCCTGGTGGTTAACCTGCCCCACAAAGCCTCTGCAGCCAACCTCAACAGGGCAGACCGTTGCTTTCCAGCCACTTTGCTCAGCATCAGCTGCGTGTTTTAAGGCGTTTTAATTCCTCCTCCATAGCATCCTCCCAGGGCATGGTAAGCTCTACTATGTAGGCGGTGCGAAGTGAGGAGGACCAACACAAGATCTGGTCTGAGGTCTAATCTCAGCTGGGAAGCACAGTTGCTGGTTCAGGTCCACCAATAACTTCCAGTCACATGCGCCACCTAGCTGGCCGGTGATTGGCTTGGATGTACGGGCTTTGTTTTGCATAGTGCTCTGATGAACTCTAACGTAAACTGTATTTTTGATAATAATAGAACGAACAACATTTTAGTTGTAAATAATGTATATCAAAACAGTAGTCAGTGTATATAATGTAAATATATATATACATATAGTTAATCTTTATTATAAGTAGTGTTTTACTAAGCAATCTCTTAATTCCCTCTTAATTGTTAGAAATATGAATTATTAACCAAATGGTGGATAAATAAAGATGATCTTATCTTATTTTATTTTGCCATCATTATAATGAGGGTACTCCTATAGATGTATTTTCTGATTTCTATTTGAACACAAAAAAAGTTGATGATGAGGATGGTTTCGAGGAGGAATTACTTTAAAAAAAAAAGAGTATTCTCGTTATGTTTGCCTTATTCTCAAAATAGTCAATCTGTCTCCTGCTTGTGTCTTTCACGACATTTTAACTCGATTATAGACGCGAGACATTAAAAAAAACACCTTCCTCCTCACCAGTTATTTGCTTTAATATCATTCCTTAAATAATTTCCTCCGTATCATAGTTTAAATCCACAACACAACATCAGGACTGTCACTGATGTTCAGGTATTGCGCACCCATCACCAACAGTTCCGATTTGACGCCCATGACCGAATGAACGCGCAGCCTTGACGTCAACGCACGGTTATAAGAGAGAGCGCGGGTTGTGAGGTGGAGATCTCGGAGAGTATAAGAAGAGGGTTGCTCACAGTCAGAGCGTTACAGAGACCGTTGTTTAGGAGCCAGCCTCTCCTCCTCTATCCGGATAACGCACCGGGGAACGACTTCAGCTCTTTTACGCACAGGCTCTCTGCTTCCCAACATTCATTTTTTGGAACTCTTTCACTCTTTTTCCACTCATTACCTTTAGGACTCCATTCCCTTACAAACAATTAAGTTCATTCCGATTTTTTTGGAGAGAGTGTGCAGCGCAGCAGCATGGAGCCGTACACGGTCCCGGGAGCTCAGCTCTCCCTGTCAGACCTTTACTCCGTCATCCCCTTCAATGTCACCTTCCCGGACGAGGAGAGCGGCTTGATGGGCGACAGGCTGCAGAACTACACAGAGCAGAAGGGTCCGGTGAGGAGCGCCGGGGGCATCATCATCGCCATATCCATCACGGCTCTCTACTCCGTTATCTGCGTGGTGGGACTGCTGGGCAACGTCCTCGTCATGTACGGGGTGGTCAGGTAAACACTGCTGTGGTATTTTTTAATGACACTCATTAAACTCAGCGCGTCACATGTTTGAAAAGACAGATACAGTCACAGAGCTACACTCATTCCAGTCTCCGTGTTTCATTGTGCAGAGACCTTTGACCGGAATTTGCAAAGTGTGAGTTTCAGTGATAATCTAACAATTTTAACACATTTTGGTGCATTTTATCATGAAAGACTTGCACTAATTCATTTATTTTGCTTGTATTTAGCCGTAACTCATCCCTCCCTTTAATGAAAGCACTCAATAAACTCTATAAACTATGATTTTTTCAACAATGCATTGTTAAAATTGTGACTTGCAAAGGTCCAATGTTTAGTGTGTGTGCATAGACATGCAAGAATAGATAAATAAATAAAAAGTTTTCTTGTATCCCCCTTTAAACAACCCAGATGTCCTGCTTATATGAGCATCATTCTCTTTTAGGGTTTGAGTTTGGGGATTGAGGTTGCATCCCAAACAGGTGATCTGAGTTCCTTGCATAAAGCATGAAACATGTTTCGTGTTTTTACACAGAGCATCAAAATGGGCAAGGTTTTTATTAACAGTGATATTGGGGGATGAAAGTGTCACCTCTTGTGTCAGATGCAGATGCTCCATTAGCTCTCACAGATCTATGTTCAATGTTTTTGTCCTTTAAAGCAAATAAATCCAGAATGATGAAGCCATTGATTTAACAATCAGAAGTTTTAACGCTTTTAAAGGCAGACACGTCGATTTTTTTTTTTAAAGCTTAAAGTTCGTGCTTGTGCCTGAGTTTCTGGCTGAAAACTGTCAGGTTGAAGTCACACTTTGCCTTTTCCTCAGCTCTTAAAGCAATACACACTATCACACCCACCCTTCTGTTTGATACAAGCTGCCAGCCCTGACCTGCATGCTTGTCAGGTAAAAAAAAAAAAACCTTTATAGCTTTTGCAGCAGCTCAGCTTGTTCTCCCTCATCATATTAATTACACCGTAATCACTGTATGTGTTCACCCAATATCATCACAGCTTTAATTATACCAGTGAGGCGGGGAATTAAACAAGCAGGTTGAATTAATTTCATAGGCCCCGATTTCAGAAGTGCAGGATAACTCAGCATGGCAGAGGCAAAGCATGCATCACCAGTGTTCACTTTTCAGTCCACGTACATGACACACGAGAATGACAAGAAATATAGCTAGTTATTATTTTTCAGTACAGTGAAAAATGAAGCAGAGGGAAAGCGGCCAGGGAAAAACGATCAATATTGGAAACAGCCACAAGCAAGTCATTTTCTGCACATGCAAACTTTGGAAATCGAACCATGAAAAATTCATAAATATTCAGAACTCCACCCATTAGTCCCATTCAGGAGTCACAATGAGAAGCATCTGCAAGACTAAATACCTTTGACAATAACGAAAGAGGGTGTGGGTGAGTTAAGAGGGAGACAAAGAGAAGATGGATGAGAGCTCCGAAAAGCCAGTGGATCAAATTGTGCACGGCGATTTGTCAGGCATTTGTGTTTGTGTGAGCGAGGAGACTCATCAGTGATGCGAGACCCCCCAGAGACGGCAGCAGGGAGGGGAAGCTGAGCACATTAACCATCCCCGTCAGAATATATTATCTCCTGTGGAACATCTGCAAACTCTGCACAGAGCAAACTAAGAGATGGCAGCTAAACTTTGAAAGAAAATGAAAAGCTGGATTAAAGATCAACCTTGTCCCCATCAATTATCCTCTAGTAGTTTATAAACCGTCCCCTGATGCACAGTGTTTAGTGTTGTATCTTAAATATAGAGTTGCACTGATTCTGAAAATAAGGGCAGATACTGAAGTTTAAAATAACTGTGCCTGTTGCCAATTCTGATATTAATATTTATTTCTTTACTTCCTAAAACTTTGTGTCTGTTTTTCAAATGATCTTTAGGAGTGGATGTTTTTAACTTGTTATTCATCTCTCCTCCTAAAATGTCATTTGAACATGTCTGACAAGCTGCAAGTCACTGATCTATCCCAGAGTTTGTCCAACAGATGACTTCTTCTGCCTAATTTGGTACACTAGCTTGCCATCATTATCACAATAGAGAAATTGGCTAATGACATTGGTGCATGCCACGTTGTTCGCTGATGTGTCGATGTCTGTCAAAAAGACCAATATCAGTCAATACTGAAGTTCAACTGCTGCATCGTGCATCCCTGATGAAATAGCAGCAGCACTGCGGTTTTATTCTGTAGTATCATTAAGCTAATATTTACCAAGACTTGAAATGTAGCCTTGGTTGATTTGGTGACCCCTGTGGTTGCGGCATGTAACAACAAGTATATTTGTTAAGTGAGTTCATGATATCTCATTGAAGCAGTATGACCTCAAATATTCAGATTATTTATCAATAAGAGGAACAAAACAATGCCAACATTATTCCATCATGATGTAAAATTGGAAAATATCTAAATTCCCACTGTTGTGCACACTGAACTTGACATTTGAGCCCTTTGCTCATTTGCAGTCCTGAAAATGTCTAGAAAATTTCAGGACAGGTGGCCCCCTGCAATCTTCCTAAATTGCCTGTTAATAAATTAACCTCACAGCAGGAGACACCATTATGTGTCTATGGCACTTCTATGGTTCTTCTCAGCTGGTTTGGGGCGATCTTTTGGCAGACCTAGTAAAAGGGGGCACATAGATGGTGTACAGTCATGTAGTGTGGTTTCAAGGGGCCGGTTGGAGCTAAAAATGCTGGGACAAAATGTTCACCTCGTCCAGCACTAACCTCGGCAGTTCGATAAAATAAATTGGATTTAAGAAACCAAATAGTATTTGAAAGCATTCTTCTGTTCATGACTTAAACAATAGGTTGCTCATAAAACTGGTATAACTCATGAATTTGAGATGTTACCATCAACTTAGATTCCTAGATAGAGACACTGAGATGCACACAAACCCCATTTAATGCATTGTTTGCATGGATGGTCATGTCAGTGTGAATTTGGGTTTGGGGCTAGTAATGCGTGGAGAGCTCTCGGTCTGACCTCAGATGGAGAGGCTGTTAGTGACACCACTGGAGATGGTCCATGCTTAGGTTAGGTCAGCAGCTCCTCTTATCTTCCAGCTTTCCTCTCCTCTGCCCCGGCTCCTAGCTGTCACCACACCTGTTAGATAAGATCTGGTTGAGTGCTCATGCAATTTATTACCAAGTGGCCTTCATTTGAAGTCATTTAGGTGTGCAGCAAGTGGAAGACTGGATAAGAGGGGAAAGTGGATTGTTCACTGATCTGCAGATCTTGGACAGCGATCTGATATAGTACATTGATATGTGGGTTTGGTCATACTTTGGCAAAGAAGAAGATAAATGATGCTACTGATACTCAAAGTGTTTCAGGAGGCATCAAACATGAACAGTATTATGTGAAAGCAGCGACAGCATTACAACACTGAAGCCAAGCATAAATCTGTGAGGAGATGATGAGATGGTGATGACGTCAGACTGCATGTCAACGGCAAGAGATGTTGCCTCTTAAGAGTTCATTATACACGTTTTAATAAAACAGCGAAGTGAGGATTCAGTCGTTGCAAACAGGAGATGAACAGATTAAATTATACACTCAACCCATGTTTGACCCGTTCATATGAGCCAAAGTTGCTTGGTCACTCACTTGGTCTGTAGTGCAGTTCATACAACCACGAATAAACTGATATACTTTCCACTTTATGATCAAATTTATTGTTGTTTCTTGATTTTTGACCGTCCATATTTGTACGCTCACCCTCTCTGTCTCTCTCGTGGAGTTTGTTGTTCCACAAAATGTCAAGAATTGTATTCCAAACCCCAAAATTGTAAGATTAAGGTTTTGTTACTGCACCGGATATGTTATATTATACAAACATGAGCATAAACTAATTCATACAAAATTAAGTTTCAGTATCCGAGTGTGAAAGGAACCTATTGTGTTGGGTGGCTGTGGCTCAGATGGTAGATACGGTCGTCTCTAAACCGAAAGGTTGGGGGTTCGATCCCCAGCTCCTGCAGCCACATGCCTGATGTGTCCTTGGGCAAGACACTTTACCCCGAATTGCTCTCGCTGCTTCGTAGGCGGTGTATGAAGGTGTATAAATGGGATTAGTTACTTCTGATGGTCTCACTACATAGCAACCACTGCCATCAGTGTATCGCTGGTTAAAAAGCGAATGGTTATCATGCTCCCAGAAATCACCAAAATCCGAATAAAAATGCTCAAACTGATTAAAATTTGAGTTATTAGAGAGAGGGTGTTCAAACATTTTCATAAACCAATCTTTAAAAAATGGTACCATGGAAACATTACAACTCGATTATTTTCTCGTCATTTTGTTTCGACCCATGGCTTCAGTCTTGACTAAATGTGCGCTGACCATAGATTGTAGCCTATAAAACATGGGCGTAGTGTCAGTGACTTCACTAATTGGTTCCTGAAGAGGCATTTTGAAGCTAAACAATGGGGGTCGCCATATTAAAAATGCTGTCTCAACCTTAAATTCAATCAATTTAGAAATAGGGATTAAGGATGAAGTGAGCAAGGCTTATAAGCTGGGAAAAGCTACAGCGCATCCACTTGTCACCTACGCCCTTAATTACGTTAATTTATGCACAACCTTCAGCCTTATTAAAATATCTAAACATTGGAATTTTTTTTTACATCATCCTGTACAGTTTTAACCATTAAAGAAATGAGATATGCAGACTACTAACATGTTGTTTTATTTCCATGGCTGTAAACATGTTTATTTCTGCTGTTAAAATTACTATTTATATGTGGGATCTAATGGAGATTTCTTGGCTTTTGGAGCCAGCCTCAAATGGACACTCCAGGAACTGCTGTTTTTGCTGTTCACTACTGGATACTGCAACTTTGTCTGACTGGATTGAACTCTCTCTTACAGTTTGTCTTAAAGGATCTGTATACAATGATTGTGACTAATATTAAACGAAAACACAACAAAGTTTACACTCTTTAATAGCTTATGGATTTATGATGGCTGATTTTACAGGCCGCTGCAGCTCCATCAGTACACATACTTCCTGCATCAATGACGGGAAATGGAAATTTAGCTGAAAATAGCCAGTAGTCAGTTGGAGCATGACTGTCATCGAGTGTCTGTCTGCCAACTTCCTGGGCTGAGTCAACATAGCCACTGTGTTTCACTGCATGTTGTCCATATCTTCCAGCAGCATTTTTATCCAACTGTGTGCCTGAGTTGTGTTTGTATGGCCTTCAGGCCCTGATACACAGGAGAGTCCAGCCGTCGTCATACCAGCGAAGAAAAGACTGTTTAAGTAAAGCAGAGGAAATGATCAAGAAGGATTTTGTGAATGTGGAACTGTATTAACTCCACAACCAAAATAAGAAGTTAAAGTCATCAGAAAAGTACAAATTCATATATAAGAAAAGATTTATCTTTGAAACTCTTTTATTTTGACCAAGTGTCCTCGACCATTTCATGTATATTCACAGCATTGGCTGGTCTAGTGCGTTTGAAACTCCAATCAATAGACCAACCCTTAACAACAGACAGGCTGTGTCTAAAATCACCCGTTTAGAGTGAGAATTAGTAAACCCTGCAAACCCTGCGTGCGTGCGTGCGTGCGTGCGTGCGTGCGAGCACACTCTATAGTCCCCTACAGAGATCGTTCTATGTAGGGTTAGGGTGTAGTGAAGTTGTGATTTCTGACACAGCTACAGCATTCTTTTTTGCCTCTGTTATTTTGTTGTATTGAAACAAACCTAGGTGAAGGCACCAGTAGTTAGTAAGGTTTGGAAAATCCACAGGAGGACTATAGTCATTAAATTACCATCCAGCCAATCACATGTTTATTGTGTAATTCTGCAGTCAAGGCCATAAACTTTACTGTCAGTAGCTATGCTAACACAAACAGAAACCTGGTACATTAATTATTTGATTTATTTATTTTGGCATTAAAGGGAGACATTTAATATCAGTTTATGTTCCAAATTAGACTTCATATGTATAGCATGATTAATTTTATGAGTGCTACAAACTGAAGTTTCTTCAGGGTTTTTCCTAACCATATTAGCACTGCTCTGATACAGCTGCAACAGTCCTTTTAGCATTTGCCATTGATTAAGTTTACCCAGCTTACTTTGTTGGATAGCCACTGCTACAAGACTGATTCATCAAGAATACAACATTATTCATTTAGACATATCTTACTGAATATTTTCAGCTCTGACAGCCCAGTGAACTGTGTAGTTCTCCATGAACCTCGGCTAGTTTGATAGGATTTACATAATGTCAGACTATCAGCCCTTGATTAATGATGGGCTGAATAATAAACCAGTCGCAATTAACCGAGATCAATGGTATCTATGAAGGCAGAAATCGTTTACAGACACAGAGGTCAGGCCAGTCAATACTTTCTTTTTCAGAGGAGACAGTACATCTAATGTTTAAAACATTGTTTCTTGTGACACCCAAAGAAGAGTGGGAGGATGTGATTGGACAGCCGTGACAGCTTGGTAGTAGCCAGTCAAATGAAATAATATAAACACAGAGGGAAGTTGGCATTGAACCATCAAAGAGTGGGACTGTGAAAAAGAAAAACACGCTTTACAGCAACATAAAAGGGGGCGCTTTATATAGATTTCTGAACACATAATTGGTTCTCCATGCCTTCAGAAAGAGTGGTGGATATTTAAAAAGCCTTCCCCTTCATCTGAATTAACCATTACATAACCTCGGGACCAGTGTAGTGATTGCGATGGCAGAACACAGAAAAAGGATCAGCTTCTAATCAGTCTCTTTGTATTTGTACACAACCCGTCACTACTTGTGTGAAATTAAATTTCTGTTGTGCATACTCTAAAGACAAGGCACGTTTTGCAGCCCAGACTCCTGCAGTAATGGCAAACAAAAAGCCTCCCCTGCAGCAGCTTCTCCAACTACAGTACATGCCACACTTCTATATCCTCATTGGTAACCTCATAATCCAGCCGAGCTCCTGTGTGCCACTGTGGATGTTTCATTATATCTCAGGGCCCATAAAGATGCAGCAACATTTTCCTATCCAACTATTTTGCCCCTGATTTATCCTTCTTGTGTAAAAACAGACCCTACAGTAGAAGGTGGCATAGTTGCATAATTTTCTCCCTCCGTCTACCATTTCATCTCCACAGTATGACAGGCTGTGCAGAACAGCATTCAAACCCTTTCAGTCGTTTACTGAAGGAAAAATGAAGTGACAGCTTTGCCACAATGCAGGATGCACTCAGTGCCATCTCGTCCTGTCAGCTTGGATCAGAGAAAGGGGAAAGTGATTTCTTTGGAATCACGGTTCAATAATGAAAGCGACTCTGACGATAAACATATTCCTTTCCCCATGACAAAAGATGGGCTTCATTCTACATGCTACATGCTCAAAGGCACCAAACAGTTTGAGATGCACAAGTAAACAGAGAGTTTTTCATATATACCGTTCCTTTTTTTGACTCACATTGTTAGACTTGAACTAATTTCTATACTGTAAGCAAGACGTTTTGTGTGTTCCAAGAGTTACAAGCAAATATCATGCTTGCTTTACAGACAGCCCTTACATAAGTACGTAATCGCAAGATCAAGGCTCTGCAGTAAGCAAACTTAATAAAGGCTTCGGATTAGGATTTAAAAAAACAAGAGCATTTCAACACCAGCCATCTGCTGCTGACTTCTCTCTTTCCCTTTGCCTTGATTAAAAAAATAGAGCTGAACTCATTATTAGGGTTGAGGCTTGTGGAGGTGTGTTGCAAATTACATTGGATTTATAAGCCTTAGACACCAAAAGATGAAGGGAAAGGCATCTGAGGTGGGCCCATGCTCAACATGGGCTCAGGAACACCTCCAGAAGCCATTGTTTGTGAGCTCAGTCTATCTCTGCATTCACGAATGCAAGCTGAATCTCCAAACGCCGTGTCGAGAAGAAACCGTATGAAAACCAAATCCAGATACATCGCTGCCCTCTTTGGGTCCGGGTTCATTTAAGATGCTATGAAGCAAAGTGGAAGACAGTCCTGACGAGTCAAAATGTTTGATTCTGTTTGGAAATAATGGACTGGGCTAAAGAGGAGAGGGAACAGCTGACTGGTTATTAGCATCCATGATGGTATGGAGGTGTGTAAACGCACATGGCACATTTGTGAAGGCTCTATTAATGCTAAACAATATATACAGGTTTTGGAGCAACAAATGCTGCAAAGTAGACAACGTATTTGTCAGGGGAAGGCCTTGCTTTTTTCAGCAAGACGCTACAATCTGGACGTATAACAACAGCATGGTAGGAAAAGAGTCCGGTGCTAAACTGGCCTTCCTGCAGTTCTGATTTGTCACCCATTGAAAATGTTTGGCACATTATGAAACGTAAAAAAAACAACAAAGGAGGACCCGAAGTGTTGAACAGCTGAAATCCTAAATGAAGAAAGAATGGTAAAATATTTCACTTTTCTGTCTTCTCATATCTCAAAAGGCTTACAGAGTGTTTGTTCAAAGAAGAGGTGATGCTACAAGGTGGTGAACATATCCTGTCCCAACTTTTTTTGATTTGTTATCCTGGCATTCAATTGTAAATGTAAACATCATTTTTCAAAAATTATGCATTTCTCAGTTTCCACATTTGATTTGTTGTCTTTCTGCTATTTTCAATGAAATATGGGGTTTCAATGTTTTGCAAATCATCTCATTTTGTTTTCATTGACATTCTACACAACGTCCCATTGGTGTGATAATAACTATAGGGTCAAACAAAAAGCCTCGTCAGCAATAATGAAATGAGCTTGTACTTGTTATGAATTGGTGCTATACAAATAATGATTGATTGATTGATCCCAGAGTGGAAACCAAAAGTGGCTTAAAGAAGCAGCTCAGACAAAAATAACTGATACGTACCTGTGGTTGACATCACAGCAGTATATTTGATGAGTTCCTACAGGGTCTTGCATTCCTCGTGTCTTTCAAGTTGTTGTTGAGAGAAAGATTTCACAATCATAGCCATCGAGTTTTAATCATTTACCAAACTTCAACGTGGCAGTCTTCGTCAGTGTATCGCGGTATCTTTAGGGAAATGCCCAACACCCCGAAGACTTGTCTTATCAAACGTTGGTAAATTATTGAGACTTTTTTTCATGGCGACGAGTGTGCAGCTATTTTTCTTACTTACTGTGGTCAGCTTCTTTCCAACACTGGCGTACTCTCCTATTCTTTTCATTTTTCTGTTGCTATATTGGTTTCAAAATAGGCCAGTCTGTTTCCCCCCTGGAGAAATAAATGCAGTGAGAATGGGGCTTTAGTTTCATTTATGTGTCCCAGTAAGCCATGCCATTGAACCAGTGTACACAATAGCAGCTCTCTGGGAATGGCACTCCTACATGGAATGCAGCCATTCGTTGTGTAATGAAAAAGCATAGGTGTACTATGCTTTTTTCTGCTGTGACATCAAAAGGATTTATAAAGGTTATGTCTACATTGGACATTTTATTTTAAACTTGTATGTTTGAACCAGATTCCCCTGAACAGAAGAGACGCAGAGAGTAGTGATGACGTTATCTAGAGGCAGATGTTGGATCCATCTGTGAATAATGGAACAACTGACGGGACTCTTTGACTTTGAATATTCACATCAAACTGAATCATTAAATGGCGCAAAATTTCAGTCCACATGAATAAGTCACAAATATATCAATAGACAAACTCCCTACAGTGTCGTCTGATAGACATCATCAATTAAGCTCTCTAATTTTCCTCCTTTGAGCTCAAGAGCTGCAGAAAATTCTGACGGGCAACAAGAAAGGCCAAAAAGAGGAGCCAATCTTACAAACATGAAATGGTTTTCAATTTTTTATTCATAGTTGAGATGAAATACATGGTGAATAAATCCAAAACAGTTCAGGATAGTGTAACGGAAATAAGTCTTTTGAAATTACTACAATAAACATCGATGACCTCAGTCCGTTGTGGGTCTCATGCGTTTTTTTCAGTTTAATGTTTTACAGGTGGTCTTTTAAGTACTGGTATGTCTATCTCTAGTTTCTCTCCTTTGATTGTGTTGGATACAAAACTGGATAATCAGCAATACCAATTGTTAAGATAAAAAGTAGTGTAAAAAAAACACATCAGAAATGATTTTTTTTTGGCCAATTTTGTGTACATCATTAAAACATGACAAAACGACTAAGGGAGCTTTGACAGCAAAGAAAGATAGTTTATACAGAAGACTGCTAAATAACAGGAGATATAAGTGTGGATTTACTTTAAATGATCCATTATTCTAGCAGAGGGGACCCACTGAGACCGTTGAAAAGTGAAGACAATGCGGAAGTGCAAACAACAGCAGTTCCTCCTTTAGGCTGCCATATTGCCCTTCTAATACTTCTACATGCTCATATATATGTTTTTAATTTTAAGGTTTATTTTGTAAGAAGAAGAAGAAAAACCCTACAAATCAATCTGGTTGGTTGCTTTCCCCACGGAACAGAACGACTAACAATGTACCAATAATGTGAATGTTATTTCTTTAATTCTCTTTAATGCATTCATCCAATCCTTTAGGATTCAGGAATACAACATAGAACACAAGATAAGTTTGTCCGATTCCATACAGTATGAGCTTAATGTATTCATACCCTATTCCAAAACAGAATATTTTAATACATTTTAAACTTTCCCTGGTTCTTTGTGCCTTAAGGCTGTCCACTCTGCCTGCAAGTCTGATCGTATTTGAATGTAATGATCTACAAATCCTGCTGTCTCTTGGGAAACTAATAAAGCGGAGTTGTACAGTATGTGGTATAAACATATCTTCTGAGGGTTCTGATAAGAGAAACTAACCCTCATGCCCCAGAGGAGAAAATGACCCCAATAAGTCATTATTGTTCCACATGAAAAAGGTTCAGTGCTGATTA
>CM036550.1:4529189-4614189 GCA_020745685.1 Tautogolabrus adspersus | reverse complement strand
AGGCTGAGACAGCATTTCCATCATGGTGGCTGCTGCCGATGAGCCTCTGGAGCCCAATGCCGTAACAGATGGCTGACGTCACTCAGGATTCGTCCATTTATATTTACAGTCTATGGTTTGGGCTGATAGAAAGCTCTCGTACAGTACATTAGCCTTGGATTGTAAAACCACAGCCAAAGAAAAACACTACAAAACACAGAACACTTCTTTAGAGTCTTTCATTAGCACAAAAACGGTAGTATTTTGGTTTCTTGTGTGTAAAGATATTTTTTTTGTCTCAAACCCTCGTTGAAGAAACAAGTATCTGTCCAAACAAGCTTGTTACCATAACCCTACATTAACAATTTAATTATTATTCTATTCCTTCTCTTCAGGTAAAACCATGTGCATGCTGAAGTTCCCAGACCCTGACTGGTACTGGGACACAGTGACAAAGATCTGCGTCTTCATCTTTGCTTTTGTGGTTCCTGTGATGGTGATCACCATTTGTTACGGCCTGATGATCCTGCGTCTGAGGAGCTTCCGACTGCTATCAGGGTCCAAGGAGAAAGACCGCAACATGCGTCGAATTACTCGCATGGTCCTGGTGGTGGTTGCAGCATTCATCATCTGCTGGACCCCAATCCACATCTTCATCATCGTGAAGACTATGGTAGAGATTGACAGCAGGAACCCCTTCGTTATAGCAAGCTGGCACCTGTGCATCGCCTTGGGCTACACCAACAGCAGCCTCAATCCCGTCCTTTATGCATTTTTGGATGAAAATTTTAAGAGATGCTTCAGGGATTTCTGCCTTCCATGCAGGACCCGCGTGGAGCAGCACAGTCTGGCCAGAGGCCGCAACACCACCAGGGAACCTGTGTCCGTCTGTGCTCCATCTGAAGCAGGGAAGAAGCCAGCATGACTAGGCATGGACCGGGTCCCCCACAGCTCTCGCTCGAGGAGGATCCAGCAAGATCTGCAATCTGAGGTCACCCAGATCTCCACAACAGAGTTTTAAAAAACCTTTATGACAAATAGAAAGTTTCAAGAATACAAGTCTGCAAGTTCTTTCTTATCGGGTAATAAAAAGGACTCTAAGGAATGGCTAAAGGTAATGGAAACTAAGTTTGATGCTGTTCTTTTCTATTAGAGTTCTCATATCAAAGTGGAGTCCTTGTTCTCAAGGAGATGTGATGTCTGACAAAGGCAATGGCAGTACATGTGGGGAAAGCACAAAGAGAAAATCCAAATTCTAAAGCAGTAATATGAACCAAAAGTATCCAGCTCATTTGTCTGGCCAAAGCACCCCACTACAAGAGTACTGGACTTTTTGATGATGATAAAAGGACAAAGAACCATCTGCAGACATCTATCTTGTCAAGCAGTGAATGCAGCACTCAGACACCATCCTTCAGATTGAATTGAAAAATAAAGACTAGTGGAGAGAGTGACAAAGTTGCGACAAAAGAAGGAAGTGGTAAACAACAAATGTTCAGAACTTCTTCAAAAGAAAACTCACCTATTTATTCAGAGTAACAACTGAGATTTTGAGATTTTCAACTTGTAACATCTACATCAGAGAGATGTATCTTTTATATCAAGACGAAACAAACAAGCCTTTCAAAGCAGAAACACACCACCTATACCCACCGACAGCTGGATGATGAATTGTGGCATAGTATTTTTTCAAAACAAAGTCAACCACTCTATACATGGAGCGTAATGCATAAGCTACAATGTGTAATTCAGCCATCTCTTGCAGCCAAAATGAATTCGTCTTACATCGTGTCCCTGAGTGTTGGATTGTTGCGTCCCATCGCGCACGACCACATGCTCGCTGTCCGCCTGCATCGGGTTAATATTTAATTGTCTGCACCACAAACGGAGGTGTGGTGTTTTGTATTTGTAGTGACGGGCTGCTGACTCTAATCACAATACTTGTTCGTCAATGAACAGCTCGCGGTGAGCCGAACAAAGTTTTTCTCCGCTGTTGACACAAAACATAGCACAACATTTCAATCACGGATGGGGATATTATTAATGCACCACGAGCTCTGTTTATTGAGAAAAACGAGTGCCAGAGCCTTGTAGAGCCCTCTGGTTCCTCGTCTGTCTACGCTAGTGACACAGAGGAACGAAGAAACGAGGAGTCTGGGGGGGGGGGGGAAAGGCGAGCCATGTCGCGCTGCATCACTCGACGGGTAGTTAGGACACTCCAATAGGAAACAATAGAATCAAGCTAGCTTGCGTCTGATGAATTTAGGACAGGCTGTTAGTGTTCACCACCATCAGCTGTGTTGGAAGAGGAATTAGGGCTCGATGTTTGATGCTTGTCGTAAATCAGATGGAATCTTGTTCAAGCCTATTTTGTAGGGATTCTGTGTCAGATGGAAAATCCAGAATACTCTCAAACCACTGAACCTTTTTTTTTTGTACGGACTTTCTCTCTGCTCACCTACTTGACTTTCATAGGTTGTGTCAAGTCTGCAGAGAGCCTCTGACAGAATCACTAAAGAGATAAACCTGCTACTGAAGAACTCTGTTGGCAGCCTCAACACTCCCCTCATCAGCCCATTGTTCACAACAGATAGAGAGTCAAAGAAAACCTCTTCATCGCTGTGCAACTGGAGGCGTTAGTCCAGGCGTCAACAAAGTGCTTCAAGGAGATTATTGATCTGCACGTTAAACGAGCGAAGCGCCTATCATCTGTCACTGAATATTGGTGTCACATTTAAGACATACTGAGTGGCATAAACCAAGAGTAATTTATTCTGGATAATTTATTTACTGTGACAGGTCACGAAACCAATCAAATTGGAGACATCAATCAATGGACGCTGTGTTAATGCACATTCTAACGTTGCATACCAGATGAGGCATGTCAGAGGTACTAATGTGCAGTTTATCAGGATTTGTTCTCATGTGGAAACACTTTGATATGTGTTGACTTGCTGTCAAAATGTGCCACAGTTTTGATTAATGTTAAAATAGCTTTTTGAAAAATGTGGTAACGGATAAAACACACCAGGATGTAAGGATAAAGGGTATGTTGTACAGTTTGTTAAGCCATTTTGTGCGACATAAATCAACATGACTTTAAATATGAACGTTAAAAAAAGTCAATAAATGTGAATTTGTAGATAGTATAAAGCTTTTGCATTTGAACAAATTTGGCTTCAGCCACAGTAACCAAGTCCTTAAGGTGTGCCTGTTAGCTTTTGCGCTATCTTTGTATGTTTTGGATCTCAATATTTTTATCACAATGCTTTGAACTCGTGTGGCTCAAATGAAAAAGGAAAAACAAAGAAAAAAGGGAAGAAAGACAACAATCCAATACTTACAAATGGATTTGTGCTCGGTTTACATATTCATCAATTTGCTTGTGGGTTGATTGCTGTTACCCTCTGACACAGGCATCGAGAAAATAAGTATTGACTATCTGTGTGCAGTAAAAGAAAAAAAAATTACACTTGTGCAGCATGAAACATTCGTGCATATGCAGATGCACTCTGCTGGTGAACAGAATATCTTTACGCTCCCATCATTTTTAAAAATTCATGTTATTTATGGCAAGAATGTCAGAAATGCTCAGAATTAGTTTTTTATGAAAAACAATGACAAAGGTGTGCAAGTTAATATTTGAACTAATAAACATCCAAAAGCAAAAGCTGCTTGGTTCTCATAATTTGCAACGTAAAAAATGTAATACAAACAATTTAATTCAGTGTTTGAATAAAGATTGAGGATGTCTGTGCATAATTTTCAACTTCCTATCAACTGGAAAAAAAACCTGTTTCCTTGTTTTATTTTTCATCATCCTGGATTAACAGTATTGCCCAGATTGATGACACTTTGTATTTATTATGTAAATGTTTCCGGATGTTTAATACAGTCAGTTACACAAAAAATAATATTCTTATTGTTGCATTTTTCTTCAATGCTCAATTGGATTAATAGCTCAGATCTTCTTTTTTTTTTTTGGGGGGGGGGGGAGTATATTTTTTTTCTTCAATGTAGGCTTGTTAGAGCCCGATATGTAACAACTACCCAAAATGTAACAACGACCCGAAATGTTATAAAAAAATGTAATAAAACCCGAAATGTAATAACTGGTTGATAATGTAACAAAATGCTGAGCCCAAAACGTAATAACTTTTTGCCCAATTATTACACTATTAGGAGAAAACATATTTTGCCTGCTCCATAACGTAATAACTTGTTACATTTTGGGCAAAAAGTTATTACGTTTTGGGCTCAGCATTTTGTTACATTATCGACCAGTTTTTACATTTCGGGTTTTATTACATTTTTTTATAACATTTCGGGTAGTTGTTACTTATCGGGCTCTAACAAGGCTGTATCAGATTCCTGTGTGAACTGGTCCCTGTCCTGAACTGACCTGCATGCCCAAAAGAACGACAGCAACAAAGACGTCACATGCATTATGGTGTTTTACAAAAAAAACTGAAAGCATGGTTCACGGTTTCATGTTGAAATTGATGTTGGTGAGTTCGGAGGAGGAAGACAGTAAACATTTTAATGATGGCTTTTTGTGGAGCAATGGCTGTTTGCTCCGTCGGGCGGCGCACGCCCTGTACCACCGGATCCGTTTCTGGAACGTGAGAGCAGAGGATCGCAGCCATGAGCAGCTGTAGACACATCACAAGAGAACTACAAGATCACGCAGGAATATAGAGAAAAAGGTGCAAACAACATGTTGCTTTGTCTTTCTGAGGTTGTTTTGTTGTTCATTCGGTGCCTGTTTTGACTTAATATTGATAAAGTGATGGAAAATAGGATGGTGAGTCCGTATACTGTGTTTTATTTTGAAATTGACTGGGTGCTCTGTGTGTTTCCTTGTCTGACTTCCTGTCTGGGTTGTTCTATTCTGTCCAGCTTGACGCATACTTACATGTGTGCTTCTTATTGAAGTATGTTGCTAATGGCACACTAATGACCAGGTTAGTATGCAGTATGTATATTTTAAGTATGTAGTAGACAGTATACGTGGCTTCAGACACAGCCTATGACTAGTCAATCGAGAGTGACGTCACAGCCACATGCATTCAGACTGAGGCCACATTCGACACCTTTATCTGATTTACTAGCGCATATGAGGTTTGCCCAAATCTGCTTTGAAAAGATGAAATCCTAAACTGTCTTTAAAACATCAGATCTTAGTCACATATGAGCCAAAAATCAGATTACGGTCACTTTTGTCTTCAGTGTGAGCGTAGAGACATTCAGTAATATTTCAACACTCTGTTGTGCACAGTGACAATAACAAAGAAGCAAAGGAATCCAGAGGCCTGTACTACGAAGCAGGATTTGGGGTTAGCGAGGTAACTTAAGGGTTAACCCTGGGTTTTCAGTCCTACGAGGGTCGTTCACTTTTTACCTGGGTATATCACCACGGTAACTTACGCTGCACACCTAACCTGCTCCGGAGCAGGTTATGTTGGAGATAAGAGATCAACATGTGAAAATCTCCGCCCACTGACCAATCAGATCTTTTGATCGTGGAGCTCCCGGAGCTGTTCGAGAGAGGGGGGAGGACACTTCATGTGTCCCGTATGATTTTACATTATAGTCCGTTAAGTTAATGATTATTTTTCACTGATATACGCTATATCGTCTTTCATCCTTCCTAGTTGTGTTTTTAAGATGCACAATTACGAATAGCTTCTTATAGCCTATCTTTGAATTATATCTTAATATTAATTTTTTAATGTCTCCATGCCGCTCTGTTTGTGATCGTCAGAGCTGCAGCTTCTCAAACTGTTCTACTCTCCACATGAAAGAGTCAGAGCAACAGTTCAGAGAAGAAACAGGAGTTATTATGGTCAGTTCTCAGGTGAACTAACGATGGAACAAATATAATAAGTCGCAGTTTGGACGTTAATACTCGCTGATTTTTCTGTTTTTATGCCATTTGTTGCTGCAGCTTTGTAACTTTAGTCTTTGGGAGCCTGTTTGTCTTAAACGTATTTATATTGTTAATAGTATAGTTTGATCAGAGTTTTTAGATATGACGATCTGCTGACGGCAGACGCAGTTATGATTGTGATAGGTTAAATGAAGATAACTCCGCCCTTTTATGTGAACGCGCTCTTGGTAACTCTGGGTTTACCTATCAGGTTGATAACCAGCTTCGTAGGACTGTTAAGCACGACCTCTTATGTTAGGGTTAGTGAAGCCAGATCACCCAAAGAGACCCTGGGTCTTTTTAACTCGATTCGTAGTACAGGCCTCAGGTGTTACAGATCAATACTGTCAGGCCAATAATAGCCTCATGGCAAAAAGAATCAGCTTGATGACCCACTCATACCTCGAGGAGCACAACCTCTGACCTTTGCTGCCAATAAATACAGAACATTAACAGGCTGCCTTCCTTTGTCTTGTTAAATATTTGGCTCTGATTTGCTGCAGGGTGTTCATCTATTCCTGGTAATAGACCCCCACTTAGAAAATCAGGAGAAACTCTGTGATCATTGTTCTTAATCAGTGAGCTGGTTCTACAGTGTAGTGTTGATCTGTATCAAGCAACAAACTCCGGACTTGAAAAATGAAGCCAATGTGGAAGTGAAAAATCCTGCTGTTCGTCGAGTGTCCGCTTTAGTCTGGCTCCAGAAACACTGAGCAAAAAAGCAGTTTTTACAGCTTAAATAAACATGTTTACAGCCTGGTACAAAAAATGAAATAGGTCTGAATAGTTATTGTCATCACTGGCACACACTGTACGGGGTGTTTGTTTTTTTTAAACGGCTTTGTTTTATTTCGGAAACAAGACGTGTTATCCATTGTTAGGCCCGTAGCTGACATGATGTCACGGTTCGTCAAGAGGGTTACAACCCGCCTCAGCTCCAGCTCTCAGCCTGTCGTTAGGTTGACTGAAAGTTAGGCTGAGACAGGATTTCCAGCATGGCTGCTGCTTCCGATGAGCCTCCGGAGCCCCCTGCGGTAACAGAAGGCTGACGTCACTCAGGCTTCATCCATTAATATTTACAGTCTATGGTCTGTGTCTAAAATGACAAACCAGGGCAACATGATGCAGTTTCAAACCTATTGCAACAACACTCTGAACACTAAGGACAGCAACTGTAACATGCTAGCTGCAAGAGATACACTGCCCCTTTTATACGATGTATCACATAAGATATCATTTACATTGCATTCACTATTCAACCCAAAACAGCAGGCTGTGGGCAGCAGTGAATATGACCTTAAATTAGATCATGTAAAATCTTAAAGTGGAGTTTGGGAGACTTTTGCGGCTAGATAGAAAGCTAACGTCTCACGGGAATTTAAGATATTTGAAACATTTTTGTACTTTGTTAAATACTTGACTTTTTCAACACATTTTTAAACATCTTTTAAACATCTTGGTATTATACTTTTCAACTCTCTGGCTCATTTCAGAACCAAAACGTTCTATGAGCTGAGCAGACGACAAATATTTCCTGTTGCCATGCTATATTGTAAGATTTGTTCTGTGCAACGTTTCCATTGCACAAGAGCCTTATGAGATGGAGCTAGTCACACCCTCAGGTGTTGACAGGGAAACTGAGATATTTCTTGGTAATTAGTTGATTTAATTTCAAAGGCAGAAAACATAACTAGTTGGGGGGGTTTATTGCCATGGTATGAGTGGGATAGCATCCCATGAGATGTCCATAATCAGGAATTGATGAACTCTGCAGCGGCAACCGTCAGACCAAAATTGTGGCTTCCAAGATATCAATTAATTCCTCATAATGTTCAACCCCCTCAGGCATTCCCACCTATGTAACGTTTCACAGCTCATTAGTTTACACACGTCTTCTCCCTGACAACTAGGATAATCAATCATTCTATTGTCATCACACAGCACACAGGCTCAGTCACGCCTTCATTAGAGTTCATCTCTTTGCAGTGTATTACTGGTCCTCCACCTGACAAAACATCATTTGTCCTTTACATGTGTACTGTAAGTAGTGTATTTTTAACAAACATCTTCAAAAGGTTAAAAAGGCTTCTTCTGCAGTGTACTGCTTATAACTTTGACTGACACCTACTCTGCGACAATCAAGGAATTACTTTAATATTTTTACTCTTGCCCAAAACTTCTGAAAACCTCCTCCCAAAGTTTTCAGGGAGAGTTGCTTGTGTAAATGCAAACAGTCGAACTGAGTTTTTTTACGACAGCCCCCTTGTCAATGTTTTGCAAGGATTCAGGCCGTAGGTGATGTGAGAAAGCAGCAGGAAATATTCAGGACAACTCACTGTGAGTAAGTGAGAGCGGGTATGGATGTATAAATCCTGCCAGTGGTGCACAATCATAGACCGTATGCACTCTACCACTGCTCTCTCCGGGTATGTAATGAAACTGCTTTAAATGCTTTCTGTTCACCAGGTGCTACAGGTAGCATTGATATAGAGGGAAAAATACTTATTATAGCGTCGTACACAGGGCTCTGTTGCTTCGTCCTTCATTTTCGCATCGCTCTTTTTACGCCATGTCTTTCCTCCTGAGTTCCCCCCCCCGTCAGACAAGGATAGTCTCCCGCTGTGAGGTACAAGTGTGAACAACAAACTCAGGAATGGTAAATGGACTTGAGCTTGTATAGCGCTTTTCAAGTCTTCTGACTACGCAAAGCGCTTTTACACAGCTTGTCACATCGACACATCACGCACTGAGAGGTTGCTATGTAAAGTGACCATTAGAAGTAGCCAATCCCATTCATACACATGCATACGCTGCCGACTTAGCCATGGGAGCAATTCGGGGTTAAGCGTCTTGACAAGGACACAACGGACATTTTTGCTGCAGGAGATTGGGATCGAACCCCTAACCTTCTGGTTGAGAGACAACCGACTCTACCAACTGAGCCACAGCCAAAGATTTCAGGAAGTTTTCAACAAAGTGTCAGGGGTGCTTATGTGAAAACAGCTTTAGTCTGATGGTCTTTTATGCTTTTGTTGCTCATGAAAGAGGCATCAGCGTAAACTCTCCTCAAAGGAACTTTAAAATTGATTTTAAATAATGAGGTTAAAGCCCAATGTTGTCCCATGCATATTTGTTACAATCATTATGTGCACAAGTTTATATTGGACAATCTGCCAAGCAACCAAAGGCTCTGTAAAAAAAACATCAACTGGTTTCATGTTTTTGTTTTGTGTGTGTAACAAATATCTCTGTAGGTACTTTAGCCCAAAGCAACTGAGGCAGGATTTTAGTTTGAATTATCTCTGTGGTTAAAGTTTTCTTCTGGACTTGACATATAATTGAAAAAGTCAACAACACCCTGATGTGTAAGGCTTTCGTTCTAAAAGTTAACCACAAAAGGTTTAAGGTGCAAAACAAGCGTCTGGTGTAACATTCCTGCACTTTTTCCTCTACTGCACATGACATCCACCAGGTACAACATAATGTGAAAAAGACTCACATGCAACATAATCCTGGCTGAAATAACACCGTCCTCAAAGCACAACAAAATAATCGGACAGAAACAGAACTTTTTGAGACATAGGCTGATAAGTGATATACAATAGCGTTTTCACGAAGCTGAGAAACAAAGAAGTACAAATTCACTGACTACAAATCTTTGTGCAGACCTGAATGAAACCATTTGAATAAGTGTAGTAGTTAACATCCTTCTCCAAATGTCTAAAATCCAAAGCTACAACAGTATGTCCTCAACCAGCAACCTTTATGATTTCTTGATGATCTTTGCAAGATGGCTGCTTTGTGCATCAACAGTATAAACTGTACATTATAGTGTTTAAAAAGCAACTCACTCTTGTTTTTGTGAACTGAAATCAGTAAGGTCGATCTGACGTTGTGCTTTCATGCGCAAATGATCTTGTAGTGTGTTGTTATCGATTGGTATTAGCTGACATAACAAAGGTACTCCTGTTGCTTTTCCGACTCGTAACTGGAACGCGGTCAAGTAGGTTGTGACTAAAAAACAGCTTTGCTTTTGTCAAAAAATGCAGCCCACACAATGAATTTTAGTAATTTTGTTTAAAGACATTGGGCCTCATTCACTAACATTGCGTACGCACAAATATGTTCTTAAACCGTGTGTACGAACGTTTGAAGCACAAATCTGTGATTCATCAATATGTTCTTACTTGAATTTGTTCTACTCTGCGAACACAATTTAGAACCTCCTGAGACCATGCGTATGCACAAATGATTGACCAGCTTTCTCAGATAATGTACACTCTTAACTAAATGCATGACATATTAAACATACATTCAGTAAAATAATATATATATAAATGTATTTTTATTTTTGAAAAGACAAGAATTAAAAACATGAATTAACTAATGCATTGACTAAATGTATGAAGTAATCATGAAATGCCTTTTCATCATTTAATCTAAAATCTTGAATCTAATCTTTGACCACTCTCACTAATACTGCCATGAAATATCGCATCTGTTACCAAAACCAGCTGATTAATTGGAGCTTATTTAAGAGCATGAAGGGAAAATACATGGTTGTGATTTACGTCTCAGAAAGTGTAAAGATCCAGCCTTGCTGGAAGATATTGCAGCCGGTGCCTTCAGAAGAGAGCGCATCAGACCGTCACAACATGTTGGAAGAGACGAGTGACTGATCAGCTGATTCCGGATGCCAATGCACGTACAGAATTGCTGCAACTATGTGGACACACCGCTCTTTTTTCCCTTTGGGGCCGTCCCTTGCAACTTCTACGTGTCTCCACGTCGCCGCTCTCGTCCTGATACACCAATCGGATGTCCTTATATGGGGAGATGGGGGCGTGGTAGTATGCTGATTGCAGGTTGCGGGCACGCGCCTGACGATTTAGAATGATTCTGATTCACGAACATACGCATGGTGGTGAGAACAAAATCGGCTGGTACGCACGTGTCATGAATCCGACGGTGATTTTGCGCATGCACTTATTTTATGCGCAGGGTAAGAACATTTCTACGCACATATTAGTGAATGAGGCCCAGTGTTTGCTGCAAAATCTCATGCATTAGGCATCGCCCCCTCTAAACATTGAAGCTTTTACTTATGCCTGGCGGTCTGTCAGCGCCCGTCAACAGTCATTCAAATGGGTTTGCAATCATGCTGGTCTATTTCTTATGTGAATACATTTACTTCCTGGTTGAGGGACGCCGGCAAAATTGAAGGAATAATGAGTTTGTGGACATTTTTTTTTCTATTCACTAGTCTTTGAAAAACACCACCATAGCCCAAACCATGTTTCATGGCGGGTTTAGGCTTCTTCATGAGCAATCTTGAGTTCTGTTTATTTCTCCGTCATAGCCTTCAGTTTTAACACCTCGTTACCTCTTTTCACTGCTGTTATCGCCTCGTCTCGTATCATGTATTGCCCACAGTAAGTCCACCAGAGTCTGTGTGAAGAGCCGTATGCCTTGCAACCACCTGCTTTTCTTACTATTGGTTTGTTCTTCTTTACGGTCTGCTACCGAGGGATGACAGACCATTGCTATGCTGATTGGCCAATCAAAATGAAGTATAACACAGCAATGTAATCATTTGTTTTTAACAATTACTTTGACTGTGGATTCTTTTTTCTTACATTGAACATTAAAGTGGTTTCTGTCAGCAAGCTGCAGTACTAAACTTCAGTATTTTACTGTATTAACGTTTAATGAAGCCCTGTAGTTGACTGGCGACCAGTCCAGGGTGTACCCCGCCTCTCGCCCAATGCCAGCAGCTGGGATCGGCTCCAGTTCCCTGCAACCCCGAATGGGAAAAGGGATATAGATAAGGGATGGATGGATGGAAGTTTAATGATCTGGTTGGACATAATGTTCTGGCTTGACACTGTTTATCCATTACTGATTCACAATTCCTTTGTGTATGACCGCACTCTATAAAGCAGCACAAGTTAGGGGGGGATCCATGTATGCTGAACAAATTGAATTTTCTACCTGTGTTGCTGAAGGGCTCATGTTTCTGTTTGATATTTAATCCTCTTTCCTTGTTCCTCTTCTCGTGTGCTTCTATTTGTACTTTTATAATTAACCTGGCATTGTTGTTGTTACTCTTTGTTTCTATTTGATATTTGAAACTGTGAACACCACAGTAACCTGAAGACAGAAAAGCCTTTGTGACTATAAACAGCTGTATCTGTGTCAAATTAGACTTTGTTGTGTATCTCCTGCTGTGCATTGTGCTGATCATTCTTTATACTTGACTATTGATTTTGTGTTATCAACATATTGTTTTGAGCTTCTTCTGGTGCCTATGTTAGAGACTATAAACCATATCTCCTGCAGCAGCTGTTTTAAAGGCCTAAAACTGATTGTTGGCAAAAAATAAATAAAGAAAATAAAATTGAGTTGAAAGAAAACTACATGAGATCCTTTTCTTTTGGTTACTTGGAAAGGAGGAAATGGGGTAGCATAATATTTTCCGTAAAATGATTGGGATCATAATAGAATAATCCATCTTGCATGACCATGATTCAATTAGAAATGTGGAGGGTGCTTCAAAATAGGCCATCATGACATTGGACGGCAAAGTACATTTCCACTTGTGCTTAGATAAACACGAGGAGATGCTGCTTTGCTAAAGTGCTCATGATGGATTAAGCTGGGTCCTTGTAATATAGCAATAAGTAAGGTCTTTTACCTGCTTTTTGTAACATAAACAATGAGCATGGTCTTTTTACCTGCTCTTTTGTAATATTAATAGACAAAGAGTAAGGTCTTTTACCTGCTTCTTGTAAAGCGTCTTGAGATAACACTTGTTATGAATTGGCGCTATACAAATAAAGATTGATTGATTGATTGATTGATTGAAGGCTGCACTGAATCCCACTGTGTGCTATGCACCACCAGTGGCGACTGGTCATTAGGGGCAGGTGGGGCACAGCCCCACCTGTTGGCACCAGAAAGAACTGTGCAAACAAATCAAGTTATCATTAATTGTCACATATTATCTGTCATAAAGTATTAGCTATGATAACCATGTTATGTGATTTGCATTGGATTATTTCTATTTAAAAAAAAAACTAAAGTTTAAATACGATTTTAGTTCATGTTTGTTTGTCCTCTTCTTCGTTTTGTGTCTGCGGTAGAACTACGCTGGCCGGAGGGGCCGGCTCGGGCCAGCCCCTCCGGCACAGTGCAATGTGTATTGCACGGGGGAAAGTGCTAATACGCATGCGCAGAGTGTTAGTAGATGTAATGTAAATCAGATGAAAAAAATGACAAGTGGGGCTCACAGCTCGTAGCCCCAGTGAAACGTCATGCGTTCTTTTAGAGTTGATTGGCTGATTATTCAGAAGGGACCGGATGATTGGCTGTCTGACTGTGACTGCAGCAAAGAATTAGTCGGCAAGAAGCGGGAGGATTTGAAAGCTAGCGGAGTTGTGAAAATGAATAAAGTGGATTTGTTACTGGAGCACAGGTTTGAAACCCTGAATTTGCAGGAGAAGTTGGAGGTAAAGCGCATTGGAGCACACCAGCCGATGGATATTGTCATCACCCAGCTGCCGGTAAAACAAACCGCGGATTTAATGTGGAGTGGTTAACTGCACTGCGGGGCCATGACGAGTCGGCGGACTCCCTTAACCCGGGCATTTTCCGGTGCATTTTTGAGACCATGAGTGAGGGCGATTCGAGGCTGTGTGTGTGTGTGTGTGTGTGTGCGCGTGTGTGTGTGTGTGTGTGCGCGCGTGCGTGTGTGCGCGTGCGTGTGTGAGAGTGTGTTGTTTGTGTAAGAGAGAGAGTGTGTGTTTGTGTATGTAAGATTTGACAAGGCACTCTGCATAGTATTTTGTTAAACCATAAATGACCCCTTGACATGTATAAAATTAAAAAAATGTCATCAGTCATTGATTTCCTTGTTTAGCATATCATAAAGGGGTTGTGCCCCACCAATTTTTCTCACATAGAAACGCCACTGTGCACCACTATCAGAAAATTAAACATCCAACTCTGCATCTCCTCTGCAAATGTAGACCAGCATCCTGCAGTCGCCATGGAGACTGGAAGCACTACCACATCCACGGCGTGCTCAAGTGAAAAAGCTGACGAATTTCTATTTAATTATGGAGGTTTCCTTCCCAAGCAGCCACTTATCAATTACCCTCGTTGCTCTATCCACAACAACAGAGAAGCCTCCCCGCAGATTAACCGAGGGCTGGCCACTTAAACAACTGAGGGGAAGGCTCATGTCCCTGACCTGATATCCAGCAGCAGTTCAATATATAATATCTAATATGCAGCATGCTGTGCTGCAGCTGTAGCTTTAATTTGAACCCTCTAGATCTCGCTGAACAATCCTGTCTCCTAGAAATACAGATCCTGCTGAATTAAGAAACTATTTCCTCAGAGAAATCAAACGCTACCTGAGTTTTGTATGTTTGGCACTAACATAAAGTTTAGAATAGTCTATCCCTGTCTTTTTCTATCATTAATAGAATTATTAAGACTATGAGACACTGCCAAGCCTTGCAGTGAGCCGTACATAGACACAGTGGTGTTTTTAATGGTGTTGAAGGCGAGAACAGCTACATTAGCTTCTTTTCGCACCTGAAGACTTCAGTCTTGTTTCTACTGAATAAAAGTTACAGAATGTTGTGTACCCACTGATTTTGAATCATGAGATGAAATTATAATTTATAGTGAAATATTGACTCATCAAAAGATATATCCTACTGCACAAGTTGCCCTAAGATCGTCCAAAATTGAGCATGGAGACAGTGGCACAAAATGTGCAATGACAGTAGAAAACCTCCCTACTGTAAGTGGGCCCCATCTGACATCACTCACTTTTGTTGCCCTGCTAAGCGTAGCATGAGTTATTGCTGTGAAAACCAAAGTTTGTCAATGAAAGTCAACCAAGAAAAATGAAAAGGAATTATCTGTCTATAGGACAGAAACAGGAAAAAAGAGGAAGAGGAGGAAGCTTTGGGGACACTGGCAGACATAAAGGTGAGGAGCCCCAATTGTTTTTGCCTATAGGTCCCAACAGACTATAGAATTGCCACTGGACACAAGCCTCTGAGGTTCTTCTTATTATGCACAGAGGAGCTCCCACTGAAGTGAAAACCCTTTAAAGCTGCGTTTCTGCAACAACATTTTAGTTGTGTTGTATGGAAACACATCCTTTTTGAAAGACTTACCCCTCCCTCATCCAGCATTGTAACACCATAGGTGAGTTTAAAAATAGGGATCAGCATAATATATTGACCTATAGGTCAACTTAAAATCTGAACTAAATGATGGACAGTCAGACCAACATTTCCATCCCTTGAGCCATACTAACACCATGAACAATGACTGTGATGCCGAATTTCCACCAGATCCGTGTGCATTGCGTGTCCGCTCCGGTGCGTGACGGCTCTGTGCACCCCCGTCCTTCAACACCCACCGGCTGCGTGTGCCTTCCTCAGCACAGAGAGCACAGCCGGTCAGCTGGGGTGCAGAGGCAAAGGAGTTCCCTCGGTATTTTAAAGATTAACTCCGACAGCATGAGATAATACGATGTACATGGTATTAAACTCTATGTTAACCTTATAAACACATAAACAAACACACACAGTCGTTTTTCTGAACCGTTAAAACAAAGTATTTTATTCTGAAAATAAACCGGATGTTTTAATGTTGTATCGGTGTCTGACTTCCCGTCCCGCTTGTTCTTTTCTGTGCTGAATTGATGCGTCGTGCTCCGTCATCCGGCAAAAATAGAAGTCTTGCGTCTCAGCTCTCCGGAGCTGAGACGGAGCTGAGACGCAGCGCAGTGGACCCAGTGGAAGCACACACATTGAATAAAGTGAAACGTATCAGCTCCGCTGCCGGAACAGAGCAGAGACAGACCGAACACGCATCTCGTGGAATTTGACTGTAAACCTAGCACAGGGCCTCAAGCTTAACGAAAGTATATCATTTATATAAAGATGTCAATATTTATATTTTATTACAATGTACGTATATATATAAACGTCTTGTTTTTTAAATCTGTCTAAAGTCTCAGGAGTTGCACTGTGTGCTTTTTAGTTTACTGAGCAGAGAACTACGAGACAGCACACAAAGCAAAGCAATTATTGTTTGAAAGTGGGCCTTTCAGTTCAAAAAATCTGCAGAGAGCAGGCTAATGGAAATGGATGAAGATAGGGTCCTTGAGTCTAAATGCCTTTCTAGAAACATTTACTAGCTGTAGGTAAGTGCCTGTGAGCTTCAGAACTTGTAAACAAGAGATCGATTACATGCAGCATGGGTGACACTATGCTCTTTTCACTGTGTAGAGATGATAAAGAAGTGTGGCTGAGAGAAGAAAGAGTGCAGTATTAGCAAAACGGCAAGTGTTGGAGGATTATAGAAGGCCATAAAGTCATGAATAATGGATGTCCAATGTATGTGTGGAGAATAAGAATCAGTCCAACACATACAATGAAATTCAGACAACCTATCGCAGTATTCTCTCAGTATATAACATTATACTGTCCACTACTAACTCTTACGTTTTCACATGATTCAATTGGAAAATAAACAACACAAAAAGTACATAAGAACAGAAGAGATATATATCAACAGAAGCGATAAAACACATGCATTATACTGGGATAACCCTACTGTTATATTAGTGGAGAGACAGGACACTGGATAGAGAGGGGCGTGTCCAGACTTTTTGGACTATGGTGGCTCAACTGGGGCGCTGACTTGTGCAGGTGGGGCCTGAAGTTTGTGTGCACACTGCAGCTGAATGAAGAGCATTTATTTACCCGTTCTGTCATCGACTTTTAAGTTATACAGGATAATATACAACTTCTGAGCCTGATTCTCCAAGGACTCAAAACAATGTGTACGTCTAAAGTCACAATTTAAAGTATTCTAAAAACTGCAAACAAATATCTAAACTATGAGCCGCCTGTTGTAGCACAGCCTGATTGGTGGTTTTCAGTATAAGTCCTAAGTCTGGTAGGCAAATAGCCAATCACAGTTAGGGATTCTGGGGTGGCACCTGGGGTGGTTAATATGATTTCAAGGGGGTTCCGTGCCACCGCTGGCCACCCCTCTGGACACGCCCCTGTGGATTGAGTACAAAATTGTGGAGAGAGAGAGAGAGAGAGAGAGAGAGAGAGAGAGAGTGGGGAATAACACATTTTTGTCCTCAGGTGTGGAAAAAAAAGGTGTCACACTAGAGAACATTTTCTGTCACACCAAGAGATGTCAGTCTGTGAGCTTGTTATCTCTTGCAGAAACTAAGCAAGACATTTTTTGTAAGTAAGTATTCATAGTAATGAAGCAAAAAATCTGGGCCAAAGAAAAAGAATACATTTTTCTCAATATGTCCTGCTGCATGAATGTTTGGTGTCTTGGCTTGTGCACATCCTCAAACTACGTCGTGAACGCAAGACGCAGTATACAATTGATAGGGTCAGATTAGGGGCAGAGGGTTGGTGACAGAGTCAGCTCAGCAGCAGGGACAACAAAGGCAGAAAGTTTTGAAGACACACAGATGAATCAAGTCCATGGTTATCCTCATCTGAGGGATGTGTCACTGCACAGCCACAAACACACACCTGTCAAAGTAGCTGGAACAGATAAGTTCCATTTTAGAAGTCGACGTGGGAAGCTGTAAAACTAAAGAGAACAAGACCGGTGTCTCGGTTCAACAAGTTTCACTGGTGACTTTCAGCTGAATGTGTCTGTGGCTGCATTTGTATTTGATACCTTTTTCATTAAATGTCCTGTCATTGAATGCTTCTGTAACAGGGTCAAATATGCTGGTGCATATTTTACTGCTTAAGTTTTTATAATTACACAAAATTACCTGGCAATTGTCTGTTATGTCTTATTTTGTAGTCTGCAGCTCCTTCCTCCTTTGTTTTCTTCTTCTTTGGTTATAATTATGTATTCGTGTTGCCCCCTAACCTCTGCCCTTTTGTACAATTCCCTCTTGGAGAGGTGGGTGTCTGTTGTTTTGCCTGTTTTTTATCCCCTTCCATCCTTTAATTATTGTACTATTTTGTGTATATTTAGGTTCTCCAGAATGTGTTATTGTCTTTTGTTAGCTGTTGGTATATTGTTGAATATATTGTTATTTTATTTGCCATGGAGCCTAGCTTGCCGTGCACAGCAATTTAAGCTAGTTCACGTGCACGCGCATTAAGCTAACACATACCATACTTTTATTTAATCTGTATAGGAGCGGACTGAGAAGTTAAAACTGAGTTTTGTCTGTGCTTTCCTTTTGCCAGAATGAAAGAGATCAATAAGAATCCCGGTGTCACAGCATCAATATAAACGACGCAGAAATCCACCGGTTACACTTCTGCACTTGTCAAAGCACTTTGTAAACCTTTTTTTAAGTGCTATACAGATAACGTCATTATTAAATGTGATGAGCATACTTTGGCTTATGAAAAACTGAAAACTCCTTAAACTGAAACACAGAGACTGAACAGAGGAAAGTGTTTGAGAAACAGAGTGCAGACAGCGCTGATGTGTTATGTCCACTGGTCATCAGCTGACTGAGCTGATCTAATGCAACTGTTAATATCTGATGTCAATATTATATTAGTTCATGTACTCAGAATCAACACAGCAGTGACCTCCTCAAGTAAAGACATGTCTGATGTTTACACTCAGGTAGCTGTATACAGCTGTTGCTCTGGTGTGCCCTCTAGAGGTATCCTCCAGTAACACGCACTGCATATAGTCATGTAAATATATAATTACGTTAATGACGCAGCTGGTTGTATGGGTGCTGGATGTAAATGCAAGGTTACACGGCAGGCCTTAGGCTGCGTCTACTTCTTTAAAACAGTATGTGACAGATTAAAGTAGTAAGGGTTGGTGGAGTTGGAAGACATGGAGCAAGGTCGCAGAAGGTTTTTATCTGTGATTCTCTCATCATACCGTTTATCACCAACATTGACACGGGCCATTAATCTCAACTGTACTGCCAAGGTTACTTACACACTCAAAGGTGTTCAATGTTACACCTCTTGCATCTGAACTACCTGCCACAGGGACAGATGTGCACATTACCAGAAGTCGGATTTGTCTTTTTTTTAATGGAATACTTTTAATTCAAACTTTTGTTCTATGTAATCTGAATTCAAAGCCAATTAATGCTTTAAGTCCACATGGCTGTGTTAGCCATCTCACCAATCAACACCTCAACACTGTCAACACTGTGCAATAGCAACAAAAGAATCCATGCTTATTAAACTTGGAACATTTGTTGTGAACTAGTCTGGTTTTGGTCTCAACCTAAGGGGTAATTGTTTTGGATTCAGGCCGAATTTGTCTCAGTTGACTTTGTTAAGCTTTGAAACTTCTGCTAGACGGAGAGAAGAGAGGCTTACACCGCAGGGCGCATGTATTCCATTGTTCCTTCTGTGTGATGTATCTAAGTTAGAAAGTGAGTCTTCTTGGAATAAAAATCTACTCCAGAGAAAGGAGACCGGTTAAGTTACAGAAGAGTGCCTTTTTTTACTTAAACATTAAGGTCACATATTATGCAAAATACACTTTACTGTGGTTTCTAACACCAATATGTGCCTCTAGCTAGTCTACAACCCCCCCCTAGAAACAAAGTCCTTATATTATCCACAAAGACCCAACATTACAACAGCCAGCAGCTGAAACTGTGTGAAAGTCCCCTCTTTCTTTTGGATGTCTTGCAATGAGATGAATTAAAACACTCCTGCAGTCTATGTGTGTGATAAAGCCTCTCTGCAGGGACGTTCAGTGTGTGACCTTAGTGATGAACGATGGTGAGAATACAGAAGCAACTAGTGTACTTGTACTTCACCTGGAAGCCTTTTTACCACCAGCTTTGTTTTCATTATGGACCAAACACAACCCAAAACAGCTTAAACAAAACCTACCTGCAGACACCTACCGGACACTTGAGGGGAGCCTGATTGGAGCAAACTGCTGTCACCAGCTGGAGGGTAGCCCACACGACCCACTGCCAGCCAGCCTTCTCTTCCAGACTCACACTCTACTGTATGTTAAAGAATGGATTTACCCAAGATGCCGACGGATTAACTCAATTTTACAGTGAGTCTTTACAGCTTGGACATATACTGATCAACCGCATTTTTCTGTGCACTCAGATGTTGAAATCACCACATTCTAACTAACATATATACAGACACAAAATGTTATGGTTGTCATTGTGACCAAACTGTTAACTGACTCAAGGAAAATACATTTACCATGCAGTTCTGCATACTGCTGCTGAAATAAAATTCACTTCCATTTCATGTGGAACTTTTACACATTTGGATTATGCAAAGATGCCCCACATACTGAATGTATGTAAATCTATATTGGATTTATATTCTTTGTAGATTCAGGTGCTTCAGGAAAATGCTGTCAAGTGCTAAACTTTAAACCTCTGCACATCATTATCCATGTTTCAGCCTTGTCATGGACTCTATTGAAGTTGTCATGACTACAAAAAGCCTTGCCAGTTCACATCCAGCGCGGCCACAGTCGTGACTGCCGGACTGCAGATTGCTTTAATCCACGGAGCTAACCTCTGTGAGGGATTGGAATCAAAGGCAGATAGGCCTCATCGTTTACAGTAGACTGCATGTGGACATAATGAAGGGGCTTACCCCGCAGCTTACATTTAGCTGCCCACTTATCAGACCCACACAGGGTTTGACTCTGGCCTGTGTGTGGCTGTCAGTGCTGATAGAAGCAGCTCTCACAGATCGCATGAGTGGCCCTTTGGGCACAGAGACAAAAGAGAAGCTCACCAGAGGCCGGAATGCCAGTCAACCAATCACGGCCTGCCCGCCTCTCCATTAGAAGAGACAGAACCTCGACCCTTGAAATAAAGCAATGTGTGTTTTCCTCTCGCCACACCTGAGGAAGCCTGTGTATGAGGTCAATGGTGGATGTCAGTCGCATCAAGAATAGAGGTATTATTCATTAAAGTCATTCTAATTCTAAAGTTATTTTGTTTTCTCACCAACAAATATTTCGGCAGATGGCTATTCAACATGAATCTGGATCTGTTTGAGGTTTCTGCCTCTTAAAGGAAGTTTTTTCTTGCCACTCTAACTTTGCTAAATGTTGCCAAATCTTGTTTTTAACTCCTGAGCTGGGTTCATGACTCGTATTAGGTCTTATTTTAAAGGACTAAGAATCTTTTGTAAATATAAATGAGTGTGGATAAACACATGCAGGTATGTCTGCTGCAGGTTAAAAAAACAAACAAGTTCAGAATCCTGGTTATGAATAAAACACTCGACATTGAACACAAGTTTGGGATTGTTTAAGAGAAGTGGATTTAAAATGAATAGGTCAACCCAATCTCAGTAGACATGCCTGTGGTTGTATGTATTATTCATAGGACTTTAGATCCCTATTTACATGAGTCCTTCATAAAAATGTAGTCTAGATGTAGAGGAGCCTTGTGCCACAGATCTGGTTTAGAATGATTATTCGGTTAATTTGGTAGCAACTTCAAAATAGTAATGCCGGATTAATGGTAAATAATTAGTTGCCACGTCAAATGAGGAACAAATGGGGTCAAGCTTTACTTTTAATACTCTGGGACCACAAAGCAGATTAATTTGGCTGTTGGGAGTTATATCTCTGTTTCTGTTCTGTCATATTTCACAAAACTCCACATATTTATAATAATGCTTTTTGTCTTGTCTTGTGTTTTGAGGTTTTTTAAATGCTGCTTCTTTTGAGAATGATACTGAATTTCGTTATAGACTACTACAATGGCAATAAATGTCCTTAAAAACACATACAGATCTTTGATATTCTGCAGGTTTGACTTCTACTGCTAACATCCTCCTGCAGCATCACTCTTATGACTTGTCTAAATTTATAGAAAAAGAGAAAATCCCTTGCAAACACAAGAAAACACATCTTTTAACTGCTCATGTTACTGTACCATCAACACTCTGTGATGCCTTTTTATCTCTGGCAGTACACACAATCAGAAACTAGAAGGCCCTTCATCCTGTATCTCTAACTGAGAACCATCAGTGAAATGAGGGTTAAGACATAAATCCATTTAGTGTCTCTGCACCTTCCCTCAGTGCACATAAAAGAAACTCTCTCTGACACCTTTGGACTCATTGCTGGCCTGACTGGCCTCATCGCACAGTTCAAACATTCACCCTAACGATCCAAACTCTCCTGCTAATGAGTGTGAGTAGGTGGCTCTGACTCATCATTCATATCACAATTTAAATCGTTAGATGCAAAATGAAAAGGGAGTGTCAAGATGCCATTGTAAATTTGTGCCGCTGCAGCTCGTTATGTGGGGGAGGACAGAGGAAGGGGGGGTTGCCAAAGCTGAGTATCTATCAGCAAAGGTTAAAGATGACACGCTGCGAACTAAAAAAAAGGAGAAAAAGAGAAAAAGCAGAACATAGGTATAGATCAAGCCATTAAGATCTAAGTTTCCTTTTAATGTCCACCAGGTCCATTGAATGCCTTCATTAACCTCTCTCTCACTAAGTAGCTGTTAGATTTGAATGGCACTATACACAGTATACTCCATTTCTCTGTAACTAACATTACTCCAGTCATTATTGTCATGGCGACAGCTGCAGACATCTCAAAAGCAAGGCGGAAGATACGAGTTACCCAAACTACATAAACGAAAGGTGTGCAGAGTTTTCAAATAGACTGGTAGCAGATTAAGCTATCGTGGCTATGCTAACAGTCAGTGGCTGTACTGCTGTTCCTGGCCATGTTTAGTTTACCAGCCACTCTGAGGAGGAAAGCTGGGTACTGTGATCTGAGCATCTGGTGTACAGAATTATGCTGAAATCCAAAGTGAAATGAAGGTCCGCAAGTATTAACTTTACGATGTAACTCGTGTTTAAAAGTAAAGGCCAAAGGATGGATTATTATTAACCTGTGTCCACTAACCCCTTTTTTGCTCTGGCAGCGCCCATTTTCTACAAAACCAATGCAATTCAGTGCCCTAAGCACATAAACCTCTCGGCATCCTCCTTTGTGCTGTCAGCTTCTTTTTGTCAAAGTTTGTCTCTTTTAACTGTCCTGACATCAGGTGTTGCTTGCTGTAATCAGAACTTCTGCTTAAAGTGATTTATTCTCTTTTAATGTGTGAGATTTTGGCGGTGGGGAATCCAGTGTCATCCATTGCTAGAAGACAATACGATGCTTCAAAAGCCTGCTCGACCAACTAAGGGGATTTTCAGAAAGTCAATTTCTGCAGAGAACAAAGACTGTGCCTTCTCTCTTGCCATATATCCACTGGAGGCATATTTGGAGGGTATCTTTTTAAGTACAATGTGAATTGAAATGTTACAGCGAGCAAAACCTCTTTCAATCACCAAATCTTTGTCACATCTGTAGATGTCTCATACAGGACGCACAAGGTACCCTTCACTGCCTGCATGAGACTTTCATCTATCATCAAGGTTGGAGCAATGTTTCATTCGTTTTTCTCCCTGCACATTCTCATGGGTGACAAAATATACATTCCAGCCAATGGTTTCGTTATGCCTCAATAAAACCAATGATGCCCAAACAATGGCAAAGAGGAAAATAACATAACATGGATATAGAGAGATACGCTTAAAAGACAAAAGATGAATATTTAGTTTGTTTGGCCTCAAGGACACCCACGATGCTTGTAGATGAGTGACACAGGGGAGCTCCATAGAGAACTCTGAACAACAGAGTTCAACACTGATCGCCCACTTTTTCGATGGCGATGGTTCTGGAAGTAAATTTCCCCGTTCAAAACCTCCATTGACATTTCACAACATCCTTATATGAAGAGATTGAAGCCTGGAACAAGACAACCGGCTACCCCAATACTCGTAACTATAATACATTTGGGTCGGCGCCAAAACAGGAACAATGGTAGGTACCAGACTGTACATATTCTTCATCCTGAGTCGAGGAACTACAAATCCCACAATCCATTACGAATGATACTGCTTCTTCTTAAATATAACTTTAGTCGTTGTTATAGTATTTATACTGTTAATACAAGTATTGTGCTATCTTGTAGTTTGTGTTGTTGAATATATAAATTACATTCACTGCCGCATAACAAGGTTATAAGTATGTTTTGTGTTAGCTAACTAACCAGCTAGCCTGCTAGCAAAACTATCCATTCGCATTTGGCGCTGAGAGACGGGAAACATTGTCATAGTAACAGAAAGCTCCATCAATCATAGTCGTCACTGTGACACTCTATGATCGTGGGTAGTGTAGTTCTTTTCCCAGATAGAGCGAATAAACCATGTTTTTCTTCAAACGAGGTTGATATCATACGAGCCTGTGTCTCCTACAGGAGCATAAACTATCGTTTCACACACAGGTTGTGTCTGTCTGTGATGGTTATGACATGGCTAATAATCAAATCGACTTTGGAGAAAATAAACAACATTTTTACATCCAGAACCACACTGTTGAGCCCTCAAACCGTCCAATGAGGTTGTTGCCTGCGTTTGTTACAAATGCTGCATTCATGTGGTGTCGGACTCATCGGATAAACGAGTTTCCGAATTTCAAAATGCACATGAACACCTACTCAAGTTGAAACAACAACTCGGAAACTCGGAAAAGAATTAGGTGCCCGACTTCCCGACTTGACGTCAGAATCGTCTTCACAAGGGGACAAAATATGTTTTGTTAATGTGAACATACTTTTGATTAATTCTCGTATTGCACATCAACTTTTTGCTCAAATATAACTTGTTACAGAGACATTCACACTTCTTTGTCGTAGCATCAACGCTGTTTTGTGCTGTTGTTACGACATTCCGACATTCCGAACTGAAATCACGTGAACACACTGAAGTCAGAAAAACGACTTCCCAACTCGGAAAATTGGACCACCCGAGCAGCACATGAATGCAGCATTACTACAGAGATTGTAGGTGGAAGAACTTGCATTACTGTAGGTCACTGTTAAACTCCCCCATCTGAAATTATATTTCATGCTCAAACCAGAACCTCTGATTCTGTCAAAGCTTCCCTAAGAGCGGGGCGTTTTCCATTGCTTATGCTACGTAAAAATGTATGCATTAAAATAAATGCTGTCATATCTTGTACCGATGATACAGTGCCAATAAACTGTCAAGTCCAAGTAAATGCATTTGGCATTTTGAATTTGTTTGCTGTTATCAAATGCACATAATAAATAAAAAGCATGAACCAATTTGCAGCAGTCAGCGCTACATGTCAGATAGCAACATTTCATCACACACTGAGAGCTGCGAGTTAAAAGCATTCTGCACATCTAGTGAGGAGAAGGTGATATAGCTCCATGTATTAGGTATCTGTAATTATTTACACATGCAGAGGTTTTCATATGAAACTATATTTTGCTACTGCAGTACATTTCAGTTTTAGTATGTTGGCCTGTTTACGCGTGGTGTATCCAAGTGATTTTTTTTCTACTGAAGAGACCTTTATAAGCATCAACATTCCTGTGCAGAAGCTTTAAATATTAATAATCAACAAGTATTTGATGATGTTAATTTTACATTCACTTTATATGTCCCACTGGGACCGCTACAATGTGCAGTTTAAAACATATCATCATCTTGAAGCCTATAAGGACTCACATTTAAAAGCCAGGACTGTCAATCTTTGTTACATATCATTTAAATGTGAACGTTAACGATAAATATTTAAACAGGAATCGAAAACTTTCACTTTTTAACCAGTTATAAACAGTTTCATTGATGACTGTTCCACTTTTTAAAACACCGCCCACTCGCCTCTTCACATGCTGATATTTATTTCACATGAATTTACCATGCAACCAACTTTACAGTAGTATCTAATAGATATTAAAAAGGGAGAAATGGCTCAGCTTTCTACAATTTGTGATTGCTGAACGGACATATAAAGCCATATAAAAAGCGGCTTGGCTGGCATTTAAGTCTACCATGAACCTGTGAACAGCAATGGAAGCAAGAAAGAACCACAAACCTTACACAGAGGAACACTGTTTACTTTTAAATCATTAAGTTGATGAGCGTAAAACAGTTTAAAGAGGTAAATTTGGCCCCGTTGTTACCGCACAAACCAAGAGGCAGGTATGGGAAAATGTGGCGCAACAGATTAATGCTTCATTCCCTCTGGTTGTGCTCACCAGTGAGGGGTGTGAAAACAAGTGGTATGCAGTGGTGTAGTGGTGCTTTAAGAAGTGGGTATACTCTTAATTCTCCCCCCACCATATGTTTTTTTATTTAAGGGCGCACTCACACTAGGCAATCCATACCATGCCCAAGCACGCTTCACCCAAAAGTCCAGTTCGCTTAACTAGTGTGAGTGCTCCGATCCGTGGTCAAGCACAGTACACTTACTTCGCCCTGGCACGCGGGTACACAACATGGACAGCCTTCATTATGAAGAAATCCCGGAGTTATATGTCTGTATCTGACTTAAATGACTCAAAATAAGCCACAAAGTCAGTAAAGTAGCTGTCTTCTTCTCTGTGTTGTTCTCAGATGTGCGGACCGCGCGTCCCCTTTATTTATTTTATTTAGTTTCTCTCGAGTGCGCCTGTCTTGTAAACTGAGCTCGCTTCATTATAACATAAAGCCACGCATGCATGCGTGGTGTTACGACGTTATGCACAAGAGGTAACCGTGCTCAGGTCCGGTTAGTCCTGGAGCAGTGTGACAGCTGCCGTGTACTGTAGCAGAGGATAAACGGCCTCTCTTATCAACAGTTACATGTAAGACTGGGGTCACAATCCTAAAAATGGAAGCATACTACTTAATTGTGTCAATTAATTAATGTTGTGAATCAGAGGAGATTCAGAGTACTCTATGGAGACTGAAAAATAAGTTAGTACACCTGTATACCTATGTATACCCTGCACTACTCCACTGGTGGGATGTTGCAGTCATGTCTGGCGATCATCGTTGAATTAAGTCACTGTCATTCAGTGTTTGGAGAACATCTCTCCTTCTTTCAGCTGTTTTCTCTTCTGCTTCGAGAAACTCTGAAGCCTCCTCACTTAGCCTAGATTAAAATCTTTAGGTTGTTTCTTTTAACTGATGAGATACTGTTTATCTACATTCTAATTTTAACCTCCTAAGGAGCAGGTCCAAGTCATATAAAAAAGAGAGGCGGTTTCACAATAATAGGAATTGCCAACCCATTAGGGTTGCTTCATAGTAAACCCTCTTGTCTTGTTATGTTTCTAAACAATCTTTAACCATTATCACAGTGATGCTCCTTTTATTTAGTTAGCAATGAGAGCTGCAGCAGAGGAAGGGCTCTTGTTCTGAACCCCATACTGAGGAGCTTTTTCAGCCTCACTGTTGGCAGGTAAAATATGGTAAACATCATCTCCAAGAGCTAGCGGTGGGGAGCATGTGGTGATTTGGCTTCTGAAGCATATCAGTGCTAGATATGCCATGCCGGGTGATATTTTCCCTACAGCTAAGCCAGAGACAAAAACTGTGATGTTAATAACAACCTGTGTTTGGGGGAGCCTGTAGCCTACTGGTTAGTGCACGTACCCCATGTACAGAGACTGTAGTCCTCAAAGCGGGCGACCTGTGGCTCCTTTCCCGCATGTCATTCCCCACTCCCTCTCCTCCTGATTTGTGACTCTATCCACCTTCCTGTCTCTCAAAAAAAGCCCAAAAATAAATCTAAAAAAAAAGCTATTGTTGCAGGATAAAGCCTGTTTTTGTTGCTTAGGATCATTGCAGGATGCTGCTGTCAGGTGTGTTTTAGGTAATGAACAATTCAGCTTCACTGGAAACGCCAAACACCTGATGATATGAAAATGATTAATGTTGTTCACTTTATATTATATATTAATTCTATAGTCTGTTAATTTGAAGAAAGGCTGTATTTCATTTAGAAACTGGGTGGATTCTGACAAAATTAGCTGTCAGCCAAAACTTCAAATGTTGGTAATTAGCAAATTCAGCTCATGGTTCTTGGTCTCTTGTTCCTGCAGGGCTTGTAGGTGTTGACAGTGATGTCTTGGTGCATTTCTGTATCAGCTGTACTTACCAAAAGGGTTTAGGAGATTGAGGTTTAGACTATCCTTTTTTGACTGATCCAAAATCTGTAACACAGATTTATTTATTTTATTTATTTGGATACTCATTAGCCACTACCTAAGTAGATACTACTCTTCCTGGGGTCCACTCATACAAACATGGAATAACAGATAAATCTCCTCAGTTTTGTCCTAAATGAAGAAGCTAGTATGTTTGACGAAACCCCCGCCATACTGAAGCCTCCGCTCTCCTCCAGTGACACACCTCCAACCCCCCTCCCCTCGCGTTCATTGTCCTTGGCTCGAGCTGCAATTGTCTGTGGCCTGCATTGTTGTGTTGGCAGGCTACTGTTAGCTTAGCCGTGATCAAGAATCACTTACGTGACAGTTAGCATGTTATTCTTCTTTTCTCTAGTCGTTGACTTAAACAGGAGGAGTTGGACATCCTGTCCGTGTACACCTGATGCAAACACAGCTCAGGTGCTCTACTGAGTATTTAATACAGCTTCATGGTGTACGTGGGATCAGGTCAAAATAAATTACAGCTTGTGTTTGAGTGCTTAATAGACCAATTGTGCTGCTCATTGATTTGTTTTAATGTTTGGCCAACAATGGAGTTCTGTGCTCAGAGGATGGATTTATTTCTGGCTTTTGTTGAAACCTCTGTCTGTTTTTTTTTAATGGTAAGTATCTAAACAATACAAACATAAAATATTACCAAATGTATTCTTTACCAAGACCTTCATTTTAACAGTTTCATTTGCTCTTATGTATAAAAATGTGTACAATAGGTCTACAGCACAGAGAAAAATAAACTTAGGGTTATTATTATGTATTATAGTTTCAGTAAAGGAATCATTTAAAAAAGTAACATGGAGGGAGAGAAGCGTTTTTCTTCCCTAAAGGGCATTAAAAGGTTTTTACAGCTGTGATAATCGCTTCAGTGTTTTATCATTTTATTTTCCGAAGCTGCAAAGGCCAGAGTCAAAGAAACTTTGGTTTGAGGCTATAAAGCATTAAAGGTTATTAGTATGCACGCATAGAAAATAAAGGGTTTTTTTTTGGTTCTGTTGTGGAATTCATGAAGGAGGTATGTAATGCAGCACTTATCCATTATCAAAGGTTTTTAATGAGTTTGGAAATCTTTAAGAATATTTTGACCTCATAGAATCTTTGAAATCACAAAATCTTTTGGGTATAAATGACCTGACATTACATCTGTATAACATAGAGAGTGGTGAGAAAGAAGCCGTTGAAAAAGATATAGAAACAGCAATACCCTGAAAGATCTTAAAGTAATGCTTTCATACAGCAATGGTTGAGAGTCGGTCGTCTCTCAACCGGAAGGCACCAAAATGGACACAAAGCAAAAGTTCTTCTCTGGAGGTTTAAAAGTCACATCTATAGTCAGGCAGGAGGGAAGGCCCCGGACTTGAATGAAACCTGTCTACCCTGGTGGTATAAGCATGCCCGCCTGCAGAAGAGGCTTGGCCCCTGTAAGGCCTCTGAATGTGCCCTCCCAGGATATGATTTGGGATATGACTGGGAATGGGGAACAACTGGCTCATATCATTTTTAGAAGAGGGGGTTTACATTTTTAAAACGTACTAACATTGACAGAAGCGACAGTAAATCAAATGTCTCTTTGTTGCTATGAGAGGTAATAGTGAATATTTAGATTTAAGATAACATTTGGTCCTTGTTGCTTTAAATTAGGATGGACCATGTTTTCACTAACCTCCATGGGCCCCCCCCCCCCCCATGCAACTTGGCCCCAGAAGGCTTTCCCCTTACCCCCCTTACCCCCCCCTTATGGGCAGCCTTGGGTTTAAGGTACGCTCCAACACCTATCTTGAAAACAGCAGGACACACTTCGATTTCTTACAAAACCAGAATGAACAGGTATTTTCAGTGAATTTGAAGAGGATGTAAATCTTCAGCTCAGGCTATTAAAGCAGAAATAGATGTAATGATCCTGTAAGGATTACATATATGTGACTGCAGCTCTGATGATTGCTAACAGCCTAAAGTCACTAATGAAAATGTGTGGCTCTTTGCAACAAACGTAGATGGCTGGCCTGTTAGCAAAGACGTCTGATTAATGTAGACAGGGGGTAAGAAATGACTTCTTCACAGTCTGACGGTTTTATCACGAGCCCTTAAGCTATAAAGAGTTTCATTAGTGCTTCTAATTTGAATAGCAGAAAAACACATCAATCAGTATATATGGAGTCATTGACCTCCGCACAATGCATCCTTTATTCTCATATGTACATATACATATTGATTTACAGAAGCCTGGTAAGTGTCTAATGATTTTTCACTGTGACGTACATCCATCCATTAACACACTGACACATTTCAACTAATCCGTCAAGTGTTGTCAGGCAGGTTGAAGAGGGTTAATGCACTATGGGGGAAAAGGTATTTTAATGTACATTCACATACAAACAGATATCGTTATAAAACAGATAACAGCAATAATGCTCAATCTCTGTTGATGATTACAAACACAGAAACACAAACTTCTTTGCAAACCAGTTCATGTTAGCGTTTGTGTTGTATTACAGACCCTGAAGAAAACCCTGAAGAGAGCAAACAAAGATACAGTTCAATCAATCAATCAATCATTATCTGTATAGCGCCATAACCAGCTGTCCCCGCCCATACCCCCTGTTACAAAGTGACACCCCTGTCACCTCCTCTGACTGCAGCGGCACCGTATGTAGCTGACATCCTGTGTTAACCTTTTATCTGAAGGATTATTTGAGGTTTCAAGGCTCCTTCCGCTATTTTTTCATCTGAGTTGAGACCAATTACTTAATTATGATCCATCACAAAGCTGCGTGTTTGTAAAGATTTTATTGTTTAATAAAAAAAAAACTGCTTCTGTGGTTATGCCTCATTAAGAACTGTAAACTAAAGCCTTTTTCACACGTGCTCTCCTGAAAGTACATTCCAGAGCAGGCTGTCCAGAGATCCCCTGAGGAGGGTCTCAGGAGGCAGGATATAACATTAAAATGACCACAAGGAAATGACAGCTTCTTCCTTTATATCAGTGCTACGTGTGCTTGGATGTATTCGCGGGATATAGACGTTGCTTACGGTGAATTTTCCGTAATATTTTCTGCTGTTTTTACATGTTCATGCAGAAATGTTCCTCCTCCAGAAGCCGCCTCTCTTCGATCCCTGCCTCCTCCAGCTGCGTTGAAAAAATGTGAAGATCCTCCATCATGGCAAAGGAATCATGGATACGCAAATTGACACAATAATAAGCCCTCTGCTGACTCTGTGTTCCTCTCCTTCTGTGCCAGTTCATCTTGTTTCTATGTGACGGCCTACCAGCATTACCTTGTGTTCTTAGAAGCTTTTCATCTGACCTTATTGTGTTTGTGTTTCTCCCTGTTCACAGACCTTCTGTGTAATGGACCCTGCTTTAGACTTAGCAGACTTTGAGTTTGCATCCTGTCTCTGAGTCTTACACTTGGGTCCTCACATCAGTTCACTATTGACACTTAAATGCACGTCATTATTGGCTTCACCACATTGCTTTCTTTGGTTGCAAAACAACAACAACATAGCAATCAGTTCTTAGGAGCAAAAAAAAGGAAAACTTCAAAAAGAGAAAAACAAAAGAAAACCCTGTAATAGTGTTACAGCTTCAGCACAAATGTCAAATGAATTTCACCTGTAAAAGCTGTGCACACAGAATGTGTAGAGTAGGAGAGGAGATGTTTTTAAAAGCTATCTGGGAAAAGAGGCAAGACAAATCATTACACAATGAACTGAGGGGATGTGCATTGAGCAGTTGCGGCTTCTTTAATGAAGGTTATGTAAAGGTGAACTCTCTGAATATGTAAACAGACGATCACAGAGAGATAATTCCCCCTGCCTCTTCTTTGTCGTGTTCTTCCTTGTTTATTCTCAATTAACACATGTGATATAACACATTCACAGCACTGAAGACTTAATAGATGAAAGTTCACTTCAAAGCTCTCCTCCTGAAAGCTCTTCATTTATTGCCTCAGTGTTTGCTGTTCTAATTATTATTCTGCAATAATCCCAAATGTACCGCTGAGTGGAACCCCTTCAAAGAGACGCCACTTTTATGAAAGACAAAATCTTCCACCATTATGTTTCTCTTTTGCAACACTTAGCCATTTATAATAGTGCATTTTACGACACCAGGACAGATTCACTCGGTTTTTTTTTCCAATCTTAAGAAATAGCATATTTATAGGAAGGATTCACTTGTTACTGTCACAAAAACAGTCTCGGTCAGTTGCCGCACCTCACTTTAGGTGCAGCACACAGCCGCCTTCTTGAGCTTTTCTACAAGATTACCAGGGCTTGAGCAGGAAAACTCAAAACAGCAGGAACAGCTTGCCTGGCGCTGCTCTAGTGCCGGGGGGTAGACTCTTCTGTTATTTCAATATATCCAGGCAATGGCGGCTGGTGCATTGTTCTCCAGGGTGGGCCCGGTTTCTCACAGATGGACCAGGATGTTTATCTTAGTTGGTTAGCCTGATTCGAACACATATGCCTGTAACTGGCTAAAAGAATTAGCATTGTTATTATTTTCACATAAGAAAATATCAATTTTACCTAACAAACTTAACAAATTGCACCATATGAAAACTGCTGACTCATGCTGGTCTGATCTGCTGCTCTGATTCGTCTTCATAAACAGCCTGTGCTCTGATCCAGTGACGGTGCATGGCACGCTCTTTATGTTTTGAGTGGTGTTGTGTAATTAATTTTATGAGTGCATTTTTTAGTGTACACCTCCATGTGCCATATCTTTTGTTTTGAAGAGGAGAAAAAGAAGCATGTGCACGTTATAATGCGAGTCAATGGAGGACCGGAGCGCTGGAGTCTAGCGCCCCAGACTGGAAATCACGCCACCAAGCCCGAACTTAAGACAGGCAGAAAGGTGTTTTAAAATGAATGCTAAAAAATTGTATTCGGTGAAGGTCATATTCCTTGTGGGGAGGGGGTTGGGCGGCGCCCTAGCACCCTCTATTGACCAGCCACCACTGTATCCAGTAGAGCGCTAAAGTTTTATAGGACTTTGAATTTTTCAATATGTAGAGTTGAAGAGTACAAATAATTAATCCCATTTAAACTAAATAACACTACCAGGAATTAAAAGCTATTGAACTATCAAACCAACTGCAGCAGAGAGTCATGACAAACCCCACAGGCATCAGGAAGAATATCCTCAGGCTAACAAATGCTGTCTTTTCTGTTACATTAAGGAATCTGGGGAGCCCAGCAGCTCCCAAGGCACTTTTTGCAGTCTTCCTCGGCATGGGGGCTGCAGCTCAGCATGCACAGGAAGTGAAGAGCTTAAGAGAGTCAGTCAGTCTTTTCAGTGTCCTTCACAGCTACACGCACCAACCATGATAGGCTTCATTTTCTTTTTTCATACAGTACTGCGCACGTTGTATTTAACCTGTACAAGGTTTTAAAGTGACATAAGTGTGAGCACATACATCACCTGGAGGCAGAATGGAACAGTGCAGACCCTAATGAAAACTATCTGGTGAAAAGTTACTGCTTTTTTACGAACCTTGTGGCTTAAAAATAGCAATAAAACAGTTGTTTCTGCTAAAGCTGACAAAAGAAATCTGACTTCAACAAAAAGCTTGTTCTCTTTAAGGATCCTCTATGTTATGTTTGATGGTCAATAGCAAAAACTATTCTGGTGCATGTTCCTCCTGTGCATTCTTGAAATCTCTCAGGCCATGATAATCGAGAACAAGACACACAAAACGATACTCTGAATTGTTTCTCGTTAGCAATTTTTTTTTTTTAAGTTCTTCGTTCAGACGAATACTTATTGTATTCCCATACTCCTTCAGCAGAGATGTGAGATGAAAACATACACAAATGGCTAATGGCTAATCGTCTTTTGGCTGCCCTTTGCTGGCGTTTGGGTGGATTCGGTAATTGGTGCAATTAAAGTGATGTGGCAGTAAATCAATACTTTTGCTGGAAAAGGAATTGTTAAATTCAGTAGCATGAACGGCACAAACAGCATTGTTGTTGTCGTCCACCTACTTGCGCATGGCTATTCACCGATACCATAATGAGCGAAAAGTCTCAGTTTTCGGAGGGACTGCATGTTGACAGTTTACACAAAGACGGTATTTGTGCTATTTTAATAGTTTGCATTTTGTAACCTGTTCTCAAACAAATTTCTGGCACCCCAAATTGCAGTTCTTTGTGCAAACGAACAGCCAAAGGTCATCGTTTTTAGCTGAAATCATCACGTGATCAGGTCCTCTGGGTACTATGGCTTCCTCCCTGTTTGTTAGGTTTATTGGTGTCTTTAAAATGGACCATGCATAGATGTGAGTGTTAGATTGAAAGGATGTTTCTTTGTATATGTCAGCCCTGTGATTGACTGACGACCTGTCCAGTGTGTACCCAGCCTCTTGCTCAATGACAGCTGGGATCAGCTCCAGCTCCCCTGGGACCCTGAATGGGATAGGTAAAGATAATGGGTGGATTATGTCTGCAGGCTGACGCAAACTCTCTGACCTCTTTCATGTTTTTTGCACTTAGTTAGTAGTAATCTACGTATATTTAACTACATTTATTTGCTTTGCTGATGTCAAGTTACATGACAAGTGTCTTCAAACTTACTATTCCAGGGAAACAGCAAGCATGGCTCCATCCATTTGTCTAAAAGAAGCATACATTCATCCCTTTAGCTCAATAAATGGTGCCATCATCCAAAAATGTATTTTTTTATACAATGAACAAACAAGATACACGTTGTTAAATGAGCTAGAGAGGTACAGAAATGTTTTTAATGTTGTCTTTGGAGTAAATCAAGGATGCTGTTTCCTACTTCTTTCAAATGAATGAAAAGCTTAGTGAATCTTCTCACCTGAATCTCTTTAGTTTCACATCATGTTTTTCAACATGTTACACTTTTTCTCCTACTTATATACAAGTAAAGACATTAGGTGAGTTATGCACATGTCCCTGTAAATCAGCCTGTCACTGTTTATAACAACCTGAGCGTTTTCCTGTTGACAGGTTATGATGAGACAAAGGACTTCATTCATTATAAGAACATGTTTGACTAACAGTTCTGACAGTGAAGAGAAAATAATAGAATGGATTACTGACATGTCAAAACTACACATTGGGAAACAGTCTGTGGTGAATTCAGGATTTAATCAGGAAAAGAATGTAGCCGTTCACTTTGTCCATGAGGGAGAGAAATACAAAGGAAGTCGATTTTAAAGCAAGTACCAGTCAGGACATTTAAAGGGCGCTACTGATTGAGAGATGCAGGGCTGATTTAGGAAAGAAAACTTGTGAGGAAATAGTTTGCACTAACCTAAGGCCTGACATTGTGTTATGACTGGCGAGTCAGCGGATCGTTTATTTTATAGAACTGACAGTTCCCTGGGAGGACTCTGTGGAGGAAGCATATAAAAAGACAAAGCTTAGATAAGAAGATGTAGGAGCAGAAGCTGAACAGAGAGGATTGAAATTTAGGGTTCATCCGGTAGAAGTGGAATATAGAGGATTCATAGCAAGGTCAGCTTTCTCATAATAGGACAGCTGGAAGTACGGGGACAAAGTTTGCAAAAATACAATCATCTCCTTCTCTCTTCTCTCATAGGAGGCACCAGGAATAGTTGTGTTATGGTTGTGGGGGACGTTAATGCCCATGTGGTAGGGTTGGTAGTATCAGCGTTGTCACTACCTGGCACTTGCATGTACTGGGCCTAAGTCTGTTAAAGGTGGCAATGCTGTTTGGGCTGTGACGGCCATGCGGTAGTACATAAGATATGGAAGTTCTGAGTGTGGGTATGGTGGTCAGTGAGAGCTAGCATGGAGATATTTGGATCTGGGAGGCTGGAGCTGATTGTCCAGTCTCCCTGAGGTGTTATGGGACCAATTGGATGAAACACTGGTGAAGGGAGGTTCCCACTTGACACACCCAGTGATGTTCTGGCTCTGGCTGCCCATTGATCTACATGGTTGAGTTGTGTTGGCCAGATGGGCCATTTGGTAAAGAGTGAACAGTATCATTGTTGTCACTTTACCTGACTAACCAGCATAGACAGAGCCTAGGTAAATGGACTTGAGCTTATATAGGGCTTTTCTAGTCTTCTGACTACTCAAAGCACTTTTACACCGCATGTCACACCTACACATTCACACACTGATGGCAGAGGTTGCTATGTAGTGAGACCATCAGAAGTAACTAATCCCATTCATACGACACCGACGAAGCAGCAGGAGCAATTCGTGGTTAAGTGTCTTGCCCAAGGACACATCAAGGACAGGAGCTGGGGATCGAACCCTCGGCTGAGTGACGACGACTCTACCAATTGAACCACAGAAACATTTTGGCTCTTGAGATCAAATCAGAAATCCCTCACGATGTTGAATTGTCAGAACTGACACATTGAAAGGCTTCCTGGCAAACTCAATACATCTTCATTTGCAAAAACCAAATCCGAACATATCAAAGCATATTTAAATCTAGTGGATAAATTGACAATCTGTGTCTATAAAAAATAAACAGAGGAAGTTATTCAAGCGCACAAGTTAAATGAGCCGCATTTGTTGGTGGTTGTGATTTGAGAGATTTTGGTTCACTCATGCACGTACTAACTCAAATAAGAGATGGTCCCAGTAGGGGTGGGCGATACTGCAAATTTTGGTATCGATCCGATACCAAGTAATTACAGGGCCAGTATTGCCGATACCGATACTGATACCGATACTTTTTGGGGAGCTCCCTCCTCCTCCCTCCATTTGCTTTGCAGCTCAGCATTTATGTTTGGGTGTACAGCTTTTAAGTGCTTGTACAGATTTGTAGTGTTACAGGTTCTCAAAGCTTTATTGCATATGTCACAGCTAGCAGTTTCTCTGTCTGATGCTGTAAAATATCTCCACACAGCACTCCTCATCCTCTCCGCCATCTCACCAGTCAGTCTCTGCTCTGACTGCCTGGCAGGCAGCGGGGGAGGGGGAGAGGAGGGGAGGGGAGGGGAGGGGAGGGGCCTAGTGGACCTGAGTGAGCGAGCGGACTGAGAGAGAGGAGCGCTGCGCATGAGGACTGAGAGAGACGCTGCGCTCACACAAACTCTGTGAAGAAATCTGAGTGATTTGCTGAACTTATAGAAGAGAAACTACAACAAAAAGTATCGATCTCATCACGCTAGTATCGATCCGATACCAATACTCACCTTGGTATCGATACTATCGATATTTGGATCGATCCGCCCACCACTAGGTCCCAGTCAATGTCCTCTTCTCCTCTTTTCATATTTGCGTCTAAAAAATAAACAAAAATTAGCACATGATGGGGATTCTATTGCCTCTAAATGTTCGGCACATTCATGACTATTGTGCACTTTGTTTATTGTGCTGCTCACATCCATCCAGATCTCTAGCTTTTTTTCTATTCTGAGATTTCCATCACTTCTAGGGTCTAGATTAATCAGGGATACATTCCTGTGTGGCTCTTGCTGTGACTACTCACATGATTTATAATCATTCCATGATGAGATCTAATCACATCTGTTCAGCTTTTATATCTTGCAGCCTAAATGTCACATATATTCACTCCACTCTCCAAGTCCCTTTTTTTTGGTTAAGCTTTGCTGATTGAAGAACAAAGAACTCTGATTGCAAGTACATTTTACGGATGTGTAATACTGTCCAATCCACCATGACCTTTCTAAGAGGGAAAAAATCCCAAGTAGGCATCTGAAGTAGCTGTTAGAGTATTAAAGTTGTTAGAAGGACCAACAACTACTTTCTCCTTAATGCTGCTGCTATTACAACTTGAAGAGGCCGCTCTGACAAACAGCCTTGTTGGTTTGTTCAAAGGACTGATGCAGTGTTTAGACCAGAGGTTCCCAACCTATTTTCCTTGGGGCCACCTAAGAAAAGCTGAGCCCCCCCAGGAGCCACAAAAGGGGAAAAAAGGGATGCAGTTCTTTTAAAAATGAACATCAATTATCATAGTTTTTATTTATAAAATGTTATTAGAATAGATCTACACACACTTGTTCTTACCTAAAGACCGTTGAAATAAACTTCCCTCTATGTGTTTTTAGTCAATATATCTAATTTTCACAACCTTAGGGGGGCAGGACCCCAGGTTGGGAAGCACTGGTTTAGACAAGCATCATTAAAAAGGGACTGTAGCCTCTGTGTCTGTGGCAGCTACTGTAGCTGCTATGATGACTCAGTACAGCAAGCGCCGCAGACACAGAGGCTACAGTCCCTAACGCATTGATCACAAGTTTGACTCCTGGCCCCCGCTGATGTATGTCTATCCCACTCTCTTCTCACAACTTTTCCTTTCTCTCTTTTGCTGTCCTATTGATACAAGTAAAAGGCCAACTAAATTCAGCTAACTTCTTATTTTAATGAGAAGACACTGTGTTTACACTGGAGGTGCTGATCCTGAGGGCATGAAATTACAGGCTCACCCAGAATTGACCTTTAAGCTTAATCGTTGGCTTAACCTTTTCCACAAAGGAATGCAAACCCACTAAGTGTAAATCGTACCTGCCTTTTACCAACTGACAGGTACTATGGTACTGTTCCACAATATAAAAAGACAAAAGCACTATTAGAGGAGCTACTTTGATATGGCATATTTGCACCTAAGAGTTATCCTGCAGCCATTATAACCTGTCTCAAAGCTGCTAGCTTTGGCGATCTCTTGGACCTTTTTCAAAACATGTTGTACTTATCAAGCGGTAACATCCGGTGTTGAAAAGCAAAGCTGATGCAGAAGTGCAAAATCCTGCATTTCATCAAGTGTCTGCTTAAGGCTGGCTGCAGAAGTCACAAACACAGACATCCAAAAAACACAGTTTGTAGAGCAGAAATAAAAATGTTTAAAGTTGGGTTTAAAATATTAAATTGATCTGATAAGCTCATGGTTCTATGGACAAATACTATACAGGGTTTTAATTTTTTTGTAACTCATCCATTTTGATTTTTTAAATATTAAAGAGAGACTTTGAGTTGACCTGACCGATGGTGGGTTTATCAGGAGGCTTAAGACTACGGTGACCATACGTCCCGAATTGACTGGGACCATCCCTTTTTCAAGCTCCGTGTCCTGAGTCCCCACAAATATCTATAAAACACTAATACGTCCCAGTTTTCAACAGGCCCTGTCCTGGCTTTAACCAACCAAAACAATACACAATGCTTGCAACACTGCTTTGTCTGTATACGTATACATGTCAATCAGGCTGGACCAAGCTTCAAAGTTTAACACTGATTTGTCTGTACAAATTGTCTGTTGTCTGTAGCCTAGCTAATCATGCTAACAGGACGTCGTACGTGATGACAGGTAGGCTAGCTGTCGTGCCGAAAATGAAACAAGCATTCTCCTTAAGAGCTCCAGGAGAATATGCTTAAGACCTCACAGGCAATGAATATGCTGCATTTTGCACACACTGCAAGTGTCCATTTTCAGTCCCCAACGGTGAAAATGCTGACATACAAAGCCATTTTAAAACAAGCAGCCACAACGTGTGGGTACAGGCTGGAAGTAGCACTGTTTTGATCTACTTCAGTAAAGTCAACACCACTGACAACCAAACGAGCTGCTCAGGAGGGCACCTTTACCTACCACTTTGTGTGAGTAGTGCAGGTCACCTGTGGATGGATACATGTGGGTTTGTAGTAAAAATCTGTCTCCCAATTTGGAGGTTTGAAAATATGGTCTCCTTACTTGAGACCCGCCTCAGCTCCAGCTCTTTGCTTTGTGTTAGGTCTACTGAAATTTAGGTTGAGACAGCATTTTCAGCATGTCGACGCCATCGATGGGACTCCAAAGCCTCCTGCAGTTACCAATGGGTGAAGTCACTCAGGCTTCCTCCTCTATTATTTACAGTCTATGGTACTTAATAGTCAGTAACCTGAATTATGTAAACATTAAAATAGGAACTAGGTTTTAAAAAGTGTTATTCCCCTTCAACTAAAGGAGAAGTTGACTGCCACTAGGCCTCTTCTTTATTAACTTTTACTTCACTGCCCAGCTCTATTGAACATTACAGCCTCCTTTAAGCAGCCAAAGTAGCATCGATCAGTCCCACAACAATCTCTAATCTTGGATGAGAACATGAGCAAATTAGTACCACACAGGTTTAAAGCCTGCTCTTTTTAGGGGGTCACACTGATGAGAACATTAAGCAATCAGATAAAAAAACAGCCAGGAGGTATTCAGACAGCTTTTTTGTAGAAATCTAAGAGCTGGAGAGCGCACAGCGGTGCAGTGATTGATCATGAAGAGTGATGGCACTCTGTCGCTGTGAGCAGATGAGTAGTAACACCAATCAAGTCTCTGGCTGCATCAGTCTGCTGCCTCTCCACTCTCATTAATGTCACGCTGCTTCATGGCAATCTGTCTCTGCAAGGATTCTGCAGCTTCACTGGCTGCACACTCCAGATAAGACCAGATGTTGAGGAATTCCCCATGTAAACACATTTTATGTTAATGAGTAATTTTTTCTTTTCATGGCTGGATTTGTGATTAAAAAGTGACGTCCTGGCATCTGTTTTCTTATATTCTATTTCTTGACTTATAAAAGGAGATAAAGCAAATAGATCTAAAACATTTTTGGGTAGAACAGCCTGAAATAAGTTCAAGAATTCAAGGCAGGGAGGAGTCATGAACACAGTTTAATAGACTCACCTCTGAACTACTAATAGCTAAAGAATCTTCCCTGTGACTTCAGTCAGGAAAAAGTTTTCTTTCGCTCTGAGGTCACATTCTGCTGCCCACCAGTCTGCTGCTTTGCTTTTGAGCGTTTGAGTTTGTGTCGGCGTGGGTTTCCTCCAGGTGATGCATTCTTCTCCCACAGTCGGGTTAAAGGTGATCAGCATCAATTTTGTATTGCATTTATATAAAGTTTCAGGACTTGTGAGAAAAAATGAAAAAAGAAATGGTCAAAATCAAAGCATCAGATGCCAGTGAGAGGCTTTTCAGGTCCTTTTTATTGACTACATTTTTCTTTAAGATAGGTTCAGGAACAAAGACCATGCCTCATAATCATCCCTAACCTCTTTCCCTCAACCCTCGACCCCTAGCCTCATCCCTTCATCCCTTGACCCCCACCCTCATCTCCTCATCCCTCAACCCTCGACCCCTAGCCTCATCCCTTCATCCCTCACCCCTCAACCTCCTACCCTCATCTCTTCATCCCTCAACCCCTATCCTCATTCTATGATCCTTACCCTCATCCCCTCATACCTAAAACTCTACCCTCATCCCTAACCTCTTTCCCTCATCCCTCGACCCCTAGCCTCATCCCTTCATCCCTCACCCCTCATCCCTCAACCTCCTACCCTCATCCCTTCATCCCTTGACCCCTACCCTCATCTCCTCATCCCTCATTCCGCGACCTCTACCCTCATCCTTTTGTCCCATAACCCCTACCCTTTACCCTTTTCCCTCATTCCGCGACCTCTACCCTCATCTCTACCCTCATCTCTACCATTCATCATTTCTATCCATGTATGTCACCCAATGCGATCAAATATTCTAAGTCCATTCCTTTTACTAAAGTGGTGTTTGTTAGTGAATCAAGAATGTAGAATGCTGCATCACACATCTTTAAAGTGCAACGTATTGAAGCATCTTTTAAAAGGACACAACCCCACTTCTTCTTTCAAAGCCCGTAGGTGGCCATACAGAGAAAAAAAAGTACTATGGTCTGAAATTATTGCACTGAGCAATCAAAATGCTCACCCTGTCTTGACCTGCAAACATCTACCTCTAAGATAACACAAGTGTTAGGGTATAGGGCACTGTCCAAGGTGCTGATCCTACTGCTGGATGATGTACTGTACACAGTGCTCCACAGAAGGAGAAGATCTACATCTAATGTTTATCATTGAAAAGTGTTCTTTAGCACAACTTGCCAAGAGGTGCCGCTTTCCACCAGAACATGCACTCAGGTGGATCTTCCAAGGTCGGATTCACATGGTTTAGTGAGGAAGCAATCGCAAATTAAAAGTAACCATGCAAGTCATGCAGATGATGATTATCATTGTATTGCTTTTATTCTTTTTTTTTTTGCATACTCAGATATCGCTTTACAGGATGATTTACATTTTAATGAGCAGGAAACTAATGATGCCTCACGAGCTAATTATAAGCTTAATTTAATAATAATTCAAACAGATTCACGGCACTTTAAGCTCATAATACATCATGAGCCCTCAATGTAGTAAAAGATGGACTGATGTGTGTGTTTGTCTCTCTGTGAGCCTCCAGGCTCTGTGCAAATTGCTGGCAGTTCATACAAAGATCCTCGAGTCCCAACATGTGAGTTAACCCTTGTGATATCAGTATGACACTCTCAGATGAAAAAGCTAGAGCAGGTTAATTATTTCAGACTGATTGACTGGATGACTTACCTGCCCGTCTCCTTCTTTTGCCCACTCTGCACTCTGTGCGTGAATCGTGCAAGTAAAGTCTTTCACAAGTAAAATTAGCACACAAAGAGAGAATGAATGCATTGCTCTGCTCTCCTTAATATTCCTTTCATGACTCGTCACGTAGCAGCTGTCATGATTCATTCTTGTTTAGTTTACTTTTTTGTTTATTTCAGTGTTTTGATTGTATTTCCTGTTTTGTCAGTATCATTGTGTTTCTCTCTCCCTGTGTGTCTTATTATTATCTTCCCATGTAGGGGTTTGTTTTTTTGTGTTTTCTGATTCCCTTGTGTGTCATTTTATTGTATTATTTCCAAGATTAGTCGTCAGTGTGTCCTGTTTTATTTAGAGGCAGATTTCTAAAAAGCAAGCTAAAACTCTTCTATCATTTCGAACAGTTTTGGCACAATATGGCGACATTGACTTAGACAACGCACAGGAAATGTAGAGGAAGTGATTGCTCAAGTAACAAGTCAATGAATCAATCAGTCATTATTTGAATAGTGCCAATTCATCACAAGTGTTATCTCGAGAGGCTTTACAAAAGAGCATAATGGGATAATATGCAGGAAGGATTTCTTCTCTTCTTCTTGAAATGAAATCTCTGAGACAGGACCAAGTCAACTGTGTCAAAAGCTGACTGACCTACAGTCCAACCCATGACAAACAGCCTGAGATTATAATACAAAAGGTGTCTGCACTGTTTTGTTAAAACCCGATAAAAGGCTGTGTTATTTTTTTCAACTTTTGAGACATTTACTTGCCTGAGTGAGGACATTTCCACTATAAATGTGTTTTAAATTTGAGTTGCAATGCTTTTACTTTAGAAAGTGAGAACAAAGTAACACCCACTCTCTACTCTGAAAACTGGTCTTTATTTCTTCACACATACTTAGAGACTGACGATAGCTTTATCTCATTCCCCTTTGTGTAAAAAGAAAGAAAATGGACCCGAACCAAAGCAGTCAAGGAACAGCTGCTAAGCTTCTGCAGAGTTAAACAAAACACCATAAATATGAGGGCTTTTATATTTCAGTTAAATTACACTAGTCACCGCGTAGCAGGGCGTAGGCGTTTTTCTTGGAAGTTAATTTTCTAGAAGGTAATTGGTTAATCTGCAAGCCTCTTTCTCTTATTGCCTGAGTGCTCCTAAGTGGTGATTTTTTTTCTCCCCCTCTAACTTCTCACAATTGTACATAAAACATTCAGTGTTCACATTTTAGCTGAAAAGAATGGGGAAGAAAAGCCCACCTGAAGACAAATAGAGCAGGTACTGTGAGTTTAATTAAGATTTAGATACATGTTATGTAACAAAGATTAAAGGTTTGATGAAGTTCAATAACTTTTTGAGTTTTTCTATATAATAGCATCGTTAATTGTCAAGAGAAACCAGTTTCTCTGACTCAAACACTATCCAGTGATGCTGACTTCAGGAGGTTTGGAAATAAAATACAAATTACATACAGTAATGACTGCTCTGGTTACATACAGTAATGACTGCTCTGGTTACATACAGTGATGACTGCTCTGGTTTCATACAGTTATGACTGCTCTGGTTACATACAGTGATGACTGCTCTGGTTACATACAATAATGACTGCTCTGGTTACATACAGTGATGACTGCTCTGGTTACATACAGTGATGACTGCTCTGGTTTCATACAGTTATGACTGCTCTGGTTACATACAGTGATGACTGCTCTGGTTACATACAATAATGACTGCTCTGGTTACATACAGTGATGACTGCTCTGGTTACATACAGTAATGACTGCTCTGGTTTCATACAGTAATGACTGCTCTGGTTACATACAGTGATGACTGCTCTGGTTACATACAATAATGACTGCTCTGGTTTCATACAGTTATGACTGCTCTGGTTACATACAATAATGACTGCTCTGGTTACATACAGTGATGACTGCTCTGGTTACATACAGTGATGACTGCTCTGGTTACATACAGTAATGACTGCTCTGGTTTCATACAGTAATGACTGCTCTGGTTACATACAGTGATGACTGCTCTGGTTTCATACAGTTATGACTGCTCTGGTTACATACAGTAATGACTGCTCTGGTTTCATACAGTAATGACTGCTCTGGTTACATACAGTGATGACTGCTCTGGTTTCATACAGTGATGACTGCTCTGGTTACATACAGTGATGACTGCTCTGGTTACATACAGTAATGACTGCTCTGGTTACATACAGTAATGACTGCTCTGGTTACATACAGTGATGACTGCTCTGGTTACATACAGTGATGACTGCTCTGGTTACATACAGTAATGACTGCTCTGGTTACATACAGTGATGACTGCTCTGGTTACATACAGTGATGACTGCTCTGGTTACATACAGTAATGACTGCTCTGGTTACATACAGTGATGACTGCTCTGGTTACATACAGTAATGACTGCTCTGGTTACATACAGTAATGACTGCTCTGGTTACATACAGTAATGACTGCTCTGGTTACATACAGTAATGACTGCTCTGGTTACATACAGTTATGACTGCTCTGGTTACATACAGTAATGACTGCTCTGGTTACATACAGTGATGACTGCTCTGGTTACATACAGTAATGACTGCTCTGGTTACATACAGTAATGACTGCTCTGGTTACATACAGTAATGACTGCTCTGGTTACATACAGTAATGACTGCTCTGGTTACATACAGTAATGACTGCTCTGGTTACATACAGTGATGACTGCTCTGGTTACATACAGTGATGACTGCTCTGGTTACATACAGTAATGACTGCTCTGGTTACATACAGTAATGACTGCTCTGGTTACATACAGTAATGACTGCTCTGGTTACATACAGTAATGACTGCTCTGGTTACATACAATAATGACTGCTCTGGTTACATACAGTAATGACTGCTCTGGCATCTGGTTACATACAGTAATGACTGCTCTGGTTACATACAGTAATGACTGCTCTGGTTACATACAGTAATGACTGCTCTGGTTACATACAGTGATGACTGCTCTGGTTACATACAGTAATGACTGCTCTGGTTACATACAGTAATGACTGCTCTGGTTACATACAGTTATGACTGCTCTGGTTACATACAGTAATGACTGCTCTGGTTACATACAGTAATGACTGCTCTGGTTACATACAGTAATGACTGCTCTGGTTACATACAGTAATGACTGCTCTGGTTACATACAGTAATGACTGCTCTGGTTACATACAGTAATGACTGCTCTGGCATCTGGTTACATACAGTAATGACTGCTCTGGTTACATACAGTAATGACTGCTCTGGTTACATACAGTGATGACTGCTCTGGTTACATACAGTAATGACTGCTCTGGTTTCATACAGTGATGACTGCTCTGGTTACATACAGTAATGACTGCTCTGGTTACATACAGTGATGACTGCTCTGGTTACATACAGTGATGACTGCTCTGGTTTCATACAGTTATGACTGCTCTGGTTACATACAGTGATGACTGCTCTGGTTTCATACAGTTATGACTGCTCTGGTTACATACAGTGATGACTGCTCTGGTTTCATACAGTAATGACTGCTCTGGTTACATACAGTGATGACTGCTCTGGTTTCATACAGTAATGACTGCTCTGGTTACATACAGTGATGACTGCTCTGGTTTCATACAGTAATGACTGCTCTGGTTACATACAGTAATGACTGCTCTGGTTACATACAGTAATGACTGCTCTGGTTACATACAGTAATGACTGCTCTGGTTTCATACAGTAATGACTGCTCTGGTTACATACAGTAATGACTGCTCTGGTTACATACAGTAATGACTGCTCTGGTTACATACAGTAATGACTGCTCTGGTTACATACAGTAATGACTGCTCTGGTTACATACAGTGATGACTGCTCTGGTTACATACAGTGATGACTGCTCTGGTTACATACAGTAATGACTGCTCTGGTTACATACAGTAATGACTGCTCTGGTTACATACAGTAATGACTGCTCTGGTTACATACAGTGATGACTGCTCTGGTTACATACAGTGATGACTGCTCTGGTTACATACAGTAATGACTGCTCTGGTTACATACAGTGATGACTGCTCTGGTTACATACAGTGATGACTGCTCTGGTTACATACAGTAATGACTGCTCTGGTTACATACAGTAATGACTGCTCTGGTTACATACAGTAATGACTGCTCTGGTTTCATACAGTTATGACTGCTCTGGTTACATACAGTAATGACTGCTCTGGTTACATACAGTGATGACTGCTCTGGTTTCATACAGTTATGACTGCTCTGGTTACATACAGTAATGACTGCTCTGGTTACATACAGTAATGACTGCTCTGGTTACATACAGTAATGACTGCTCTGGTTTCATACAGTTATGACTGCTCTGGTTACATACAGTGATGACTGCTCTGGTTACATACAGTGATGACTGCTCTGGTTTCATACAGTTATGACTGCTCTGGTTACATACAGTAATGACTGCTCTGGTTACATACAGTAATGACTGCTCTGGTTACATACAGTAATGACTGCTCTGGTTACATACAGTAATGACTGCTCTGGTTACATACAGTGATGACTGCTCTGGTTACATACAGTGATGACTGCTCTGGTTACATACAGTAATGACTGCTCTGGTTACATACAGTAATGACTGCTCTGGTTTCATACAGTTATGACTGCTCTGGTTACATACAGTGATGACTGCTCTGGTTTCATACAGTTATGACTGCTCTGGTTACATACAGTGATGACTGCTCTGGTTACATACAGTAATGACTGCTCTGGTTACATACAGTAATGACTGCTCTGGTTTCATACAGTTATGACTGCTCTGGTTACATACAGTAATGACTGCTCTGGTTACATACAGTGATGACTGCTCTGGTTACATACAGTAATGACTGCTCTGGTTACATACAGTAATGACTGCTCTGGTTACATACAGTAATGACTGCTCTGGTTACATACAGTGATGACTGCTCTGGTTACATACAGTGATGACTGCTCTGGTTACATACAGTAATGACTGCTCTGGTTACATACAGTAATGACTGCTCTGGTTACATACAGTGATGACTGCTCTGGTTACATACAGTAATGACTGCTCTGGTTACATACAGTAATGACTGCTCTGGTTACATACAGTAATGACTGCTCTGGTTACATACAGTAATGACTGCTCTGGTTACATACAGTAATGACTGCTCTGGTTACATACAGTAATGACTGCTCTGGTTTCATACAGTTATGACTGCTCTGGTTACATACAGTAATGACTGCTCTGGTTACATACAGTAATGACTGCTCTGGTTACATACAGTAATGACTGCTCTGGTTACATACAGTGATGACTGCTCTGGTTACATACAGTAATGACTGCTCTGGTTACATACAGTGATGACTGCTCTGGTTACATACAGTGATGACTGCTCTGGTTACATACAGTAATGACTTCTCTGGTTACATACAGTAATGACTGCTCTGGTTACATACAGTAATGACTGCTCTGGTTACATACAGTGATGACTGCTCTGGTTACATACAGTGATGACTGCTCTGGTTACATACAGTAATGACTGCTCTGGTTACATACAGTGATGACTGCTCTGGTTACATACAGTGATGACTGCTCTGGTTACATACAGTAATGACTGCTCTGGTTACATACAGTGATGACTGCTCTGGTTACATACAGTAATGACTGCTCTGGTTACATACAGTGATGACTGCTCTGGTTACATACAGTAATGACTGCTCTGGTTACATACAGTTATGACTGCTCTGGTTACATACAGTAATGACTGCTCTGGCATCTGGTTACATACAGTAATGACTGCTCTGGTTACATACAATAATGACTGCTCTGGTTACATACAGTAATGACTGCTCTGGTTACATACAGTAATGACTGCTCTGGTTACATACAGTGATGACTGCTCTGGTTACATACAGTAATGACTGCTCTGGTTACATACAGTGATGACTGCTCTGGTTACATACAGTAATGACTGCTCTGGTTACATACAGTGATGACTGCTCTGGTTACATACAATAATGACTGCTCTGGTTACATACAGTGATGACTGCTCTGGTTACATACAGTAATGACTGCTCTGGTCACATACAGTAATGACTGCTCTGGTTACATACAGTAATGACTGCTCTGGTTACATACAGTAATGACTGCTCTGGTCACATACAGTAATGACTGCTCTGGTTACATACAGTAATGACTGCTCTGGTTACATACAGTTATGACTGCTCTGGTTACATACAGTAATGACTGCTCTGGTTACATACAGTGATGACTGCTCTGGTTACATACAGTAATGACTGCTCTGGTTACATACAGTAATGACTGCTCTGGTTACATACAGTAATGACTGCTCTGGTTACATACAGTAATGACTGCTCTGGTTACATACAGTAATGACTGCTCTGGTCACATACAGTAATGACTGCTCTGGTTACATACAGTAATGACTGCTCTGGTTACATACAGTAATGACTGCTCTGGTTACATACAGTAATGACTGCTCTGGTTACATACAGTAATGACTGCTCTGGTTACATACAGTAATGACTGCTCTGGTCACATACAGTAATGACTGCTCTGGTTACATACAGTAATGACTGCTCTGGTTACATACAGTAATGACTGCTCTGGTCACATACAGTAATGACTGCTCTGGTTACATACAGTAATGACTGCTCTGGTTACATACAGTTATGACTGCTCTGGTTACATACAGTGATGACTGCTCTGGTTACATACAGTAATGACTGCTCTGGTTACATACAATGATGACTGCTCTGGTTACATACAGTGATGACTGCTCTGGTTACATACAGTAATGACTGCTCTGGTTACATACAGTTATGACTGCTCTGGTTACATACAGTAATGACTGCTCTGGTCACATACAGTAATGACTGCTCTGGTTACATACAGTAATGACTGCTCTGGTTACATACAATAATGACTGCTCTGGTTACATACAATAATGACTGCTCTGGTTACATACAGTGATGACTGCTCTGGTTACATACAGTAATGACTGCTCTGGTTACATACAATAATGACTGCTCTGGTTACATACAATAATGACTGCTCTGGTTACATACAGTGATGACTGCTCTGGTTACATACAGTAATGACTGCTCTGGTTACATACAGTGATGACTGCTCTGGTTACATACAATAATGACTGCTCTGGTTACATACAGTGATGACTGCTCTGGTTACATACAGTGATGACTGCTCTGGTTACATACAATAATGACTGCTCTGGTTACATACAGTTATGACTGCTCTGGTTACATACAGTAATGACTGCTCTGGTTACATACAGTAATGACTGCTCTGGTTACGTACAGTAATGACTGCTCTGGTCACATACAGTAATGACTGCTCTGGTTACATACAGTGATGACTGCTCTGGTTACATACAGTAATGACTGCTCTGGTTACATACAGTGATGACTGCTCTGGTTACATACAGTGATGACTGCTCTGGTTACATACAGTAATGACTGCTCTGGTTACATACAGTAATGACTGCTCTGGTTACATACAGTAATGACTGCTCTGGTTACATACAGTAATGACTGCTCTGGTTACATACAGTAATGACTGCTCTGGTTACATACAGTAATGACTGCTCTGGTTACATACAGTGATGACTGCTCTGGTTTCATACAGTAATGACTGCTCTGGTTTCATACAGTGATGACTGCTCTGGTTACATACAGTAATGACTGCTCTGGTTACATACAGTGATGACTGCTCTGGTTACATACAGTAATGACTGCTCTGGTTACATACAGTAATGACTGCTCTGGTTACATGCAGTAATGACTGCTCTGGTTACATGCAGTAATGACTGCTCTGGTTACATACAGTAATGACTGCTCTGGTTACATACAGTAATGACTGCTCTGGTTACATACAGTAATGACTGCTCTGGTTACATACAGTAATGACTGCTCTGGTCACATACAGTAATGACTGCTCTGGTCACATACAGTAATGACTGCTCTGGTTACATACAGTAATGACTGCTCTGGTCACATACAGTAATGACTGCTCTGGTTACATACAGTAATGACTGCTCTGGTCACATACAGTAATGACTGCTCTGGTCACATACAGTAATGACTGCTCTGGTTACATACAGTAATGACTGCTCTGGTCACATACAGTAATGACTGCTCTGGTTACATACAGTAATGACTGCTCTGGTTACATACAGTAATGACTGCTCTGGTTACATACAGTAATGACTGCTCTGGTTACATACAGTAATGACTGCTCTGGTTACATACAGTAATGACTGCTCTGGTTACATACAGTGATGACTGCTCTGGTTACATACAGTAATGACTGCTCTGGTTACATACAGTAATGACTGCTCTGGTTACATACAGTAATGACTGCTCTGGTTACATACAGTAATGACTGCTCTGGTTACATACAGTGATGACTGCTCTGGTTACATACAGTAATGACTGCTCTGGTTACATGCAGTAATGACTGCTCTGGTTACATGCAGTAATGACTGCTCTGGTTACATACAGTAATGACTGCTCTGGTTACATACAGTAATGACTGCTCTGGTTACATACAGTGATGACTGCTCTGGTTACATGCAGTAATGACTGCTCTGGTTACATGCAGTAATGACTGCTCTGGTTACATACAGTGATGACTGCTCTGGTTACATACAGTGATGACTGCTCTGGTTACATGCAGTAATGACTGCTCTGGTTACATACAGTAATGACTGCTCTGGTTACATACAGTAATGACTGCTCTGGTTACATACAATAATGACTGCTCTGGTTACATACAGTAATGACTGCTCTGGTTACATACAGTGATGACTGCTCTGGTTACATACAGTGATGACTGCTCTGGTTACATACAGTAATGACTGCTCTGGTTACATACAGTAATGACTGCTCTGGTTACATACAATAATGACTGCTCTGGTTACATACAGTAATGACTGCTCTAATGACTTCACCGTGTTTAACTGGTCAGTCATTACATCTTTGCAGATTTTAAATATGAATCTTTTTTATTGCTAGACATTTTCAATAGGAAATGTTGACCGTAGAAAATGATAATGTAGGTAGTTCATGCATAAGTATATGTCAAATATTACTCACTTATAGATTAAGGGCCTGTGTCCCCCCACTGCACTTTTTTCGCAGACCGAGCCCATTTTCAATACAAAATGAACTCATCGCTCTAAGCACAAGAAAGCTCTCAGTGTCAGCTGTTTTTTGTTGCTGCTGAGGTAAATTATTGGGGACATAGGTTATATACATAAATATACAATAAACAATAAACAATAGGTTAGTAATGCTCCCTATAGGCTGTGTAAGATAAGAACTAGGTATTTTTTAAAGCTGAAACATGTGTAAGCAGGGTGATGCTCTTTAGGGCACACAGACATAGGTTGAAGAGAGTCACCTCCGCATTGGAATGTATACCTTGGAGCCCATGAGACAGACACCATGGAGTGTTTTACACACCAAGGGTCAGATAAGGGCAGATGAGGAATGCGAGTGTCCAGAGAACAGGAAGACACATGTTTTATGTTGACTTTTGCCTTTCTGAATAAATAGGGGTGCTCTCCCTTTGGTCGGGAGAGATGATTTCGGCTTCTGTCTCTCCTAGGCTATCCATGGCAAGCCTGGCTTGACTCTGTCTTTCTTATATTTAATAAATGTATTATTGTAACTAAGACAGTGTCAATGGAAATTCCTTCATCATCAACAACATCATTCATGTCCAGAAGAGAACATATCCTTCAAATTGGCGCCGGCGAGCAGGGTCAGCTGAGGCCATCAGCAGTCCCACAGCTTCTAAAAATCTCAACTCTAGTGCTCGGGTAAGTGTTTTTACACACACAGCGCTGATTGTTATGTTGAGACGGTTGTGTCTGCTGTTTGGCTTCACTGTCAAAGAACTGAAAGTGAGGACATGAAATGATGTGTGGATTTTGGAGTGATTTTCCATCTAAATTGGGGTTTATAGAGTTAAAAAGATGGGAAAGGAAAAAAATATTTTTAACAATTCGTTGAAAATATAGGTAAATGTTAGAATAAGCGCAACGAGTAACACATAGTTAAATAACACTATGCAAGATTAAAATAAAGACAGGGCCCGTCTATTTAACAGTAAGACATATGTATTAACTACTGAGTGAAAAGTTGGCTTTAAGAGAATAGTCAAAATTTGTTTAACCGTATAGTGTATGGGCAGGTAACTTTTAAACGTAAACAGGTAACTTTTACGTATAGTTGAGGAAACAGGTAACTTTTAGGATAAAGCGCAACGAGTAAAAGTTGGCTTTCAGATATAGTCAAATTTGTGTAATTAAACCGTATAGTGTAGGCTAGGTAAATGCAAATTTGTGTAAAAAGGGGGAGAGCCCTGGCCAGGGATAGTTGAAAACGTATAGTGTAGGTAAATAAGAAGAAGAAATGAAGAGATAAAGGATAAAGATGAAATGAAGATGAAAACAAGAAGTTTGAGAAAAATGGAAAATGTAAGCGCTGAGTCTATAGGAGCAAAAGTGTGTGTTGAGCATGCAGTGTGAAGAAATCCTCTAAAAAACAATTTGATAAAAGTTTGGCCAAAGTGAAATTGAAATTTTTAAAGAAGGTAAAGAGGAAAATTAAAAATGAGTCGACTGGAGTCTTTGGAGATGTGTGTGCGTGAGAGTGCTGGGTGTGTGCGCTGAAGGACAGCCTGAGGAATGTGTGTGTGTTGCTGGGGATTTATGTGTGTGTAGAGGTCTGTGTAATGTTCTTGTTTATGTGTAATTGATAATGAGAAATAGATGTATTATTAAATAGATAAATATATAGCAGGCGATTGTTTAAGGGAGATTTGATAAACTCATAAGAAGAGACATTTTTGCCTCTTCAGTGTTAAAGATAAATAAAATACCTATGAGCCCTTTGTTTCAGGGGACATTTATATATTTGATATAATAAAACTATGAGCCCTTAGAGGACGTTTATTTCATCTGATGAAAACCTATGAGCCTAATAGTAGGACTTTTATAGATTTGACAACATATATGAGCTTTTGTTGAGTCTGAGGAGGAGTGGAGAGATTAGAGAGAACAGTCTGTCTACATAAGCATGTACACATTCAGATGAGAGAACAAAAGAGAAGAAAACATTTCCTAATAAAGTTTAAAACTGAAAAATGAATTGTGATTTTGCAGAATTTGAGGAGTGTTTTGGGTTTGCTGATTGGTGTGTAGATTCTCTCTTTCTTTGTCTGACTGTTTGTGTGTATGTGTGAGAGCACATTATGCTGTGAATTTGGCTGTTAAAATGACGTATAGTCTCATTTTAAATGCAATTTGTATTTTGGCTGTTGATTGGAAGAATATTGCTCTGGCTTTGGTGTGCGTTAGTTGACTTTGTGCATTGCTGCGCTGAGTTGGTCTGACCTTTAAAGGGGAGCTTAGAGAGGATGTTCACTCTCTGACAGTCAGTCTATACTGGAAGTGTGTGTTAAATTTAAAAGGTGGAGCTAGAGGTAGTACTTTAAATAGATTGACAAGCTCCTCCAGAGGAGAGGAGAGGGAGCCCTCCCTCCTTTGTTTTCTCTCTGTAAGACTGAGAGAGAGAGACAATGAATGAATAAATAGATACCAATGAATTGAAGAGTAAATCAGACTTAATTATATACCTTTGAGGATAAAAATGCATTGTATAAATAAAATTAAGTATTGATCAATTTAAAGTGCATGACAAATGAGGAAGCTATCTGTGCTAAATATTAGTTGTGTGCAGGGGTGCTGCCAGCACCTCCAGGCCCCATGAAAAGATCTAACATTAGGCTCCTACTACACCCAAACTAACCCATGAGAATTTTTATATCCATACCTCCATCATGTAAATGATCACATCTGGACTTTAGAGCACTAGCATTATTGGTTAGATAATTAAATTAAAAATTCTACTGACATTAATGATAAACTGTAAACATACAATAAATGTGAATGAGATGCTGACACTTGTCCACATGACTGCATTATAATTAGTCTCGCCTGAAGTTCAAAATATTGTTTTTGGATAAAAGTAGTAATTTCAGTTTTAATGTTAACAACAACATTGATGTTGTTTGAATTTACAGTTGACAATGAATCTGTTGATATCAAAGGTGTTACTGTAGCTCGCTGAGAAAGGCTCTAAATGTCTTTACAAAGATGATTCTACCTTACCATGAGGTAATATTTTTATTAAATAGGGTCGTATGAAATCGTATCTATGAAGGAGATTAATAAAATACATTTATACAAAACACACAGATATGAACCAAACAATGTTTTTGGCTGAATTCTTCTAACAGCTGATTTAATCTGCAGCCTGCAAAACCATTTACTCTCACCCTTGACTGGGTTCAATCCAGTTGAAGGCGCAGGCAGACTAAACCATTCTACACATTCCATTCAGGTCATTATGGGCCCCCCTCCGTACTGGAGCCTTAGGCAGTCAGTCCCACTATCCCCCATTAAGACGCCCCTGGAGAAAACTTTTGCATTAAAGACAGCTGTTGAGACAGATGAAAATGACCCTAATGTTGACAGCTAATGTTTGCATGTTTCACTGAAATTGTTGCATTGTGTATAAGAATTTGGAGTGATCCTAAGACACTGAATTTTTGTTTTGTTCCTTTTTGTCTCCTATCTTTACGATGAGAACTGGAGGAAAAACCAAAGGAGATGAAATATTTCTGAAGAAGACACCTGGCAGTGTTTCATAGACACTGGAGCTTGCGGATGACAGCGTGATCCAGCCTGATCAAGGCCAGTGAGGTTTTATCCACAAACTCTTTCAACAAACACCTGTATTTAGCTATATGTGTATACATTCATTTATAGCCAACATGTCGGATACATGTTTAGTTTGTTTTCAAACATAGGCGTACAGTATTTCTTTTAATATATTACGGTACAATTAGTTAGGAGGAAATCTTGGCAACAGACTGACTGATTGAAGCATTTGGTTATTTAAGGAGTATTTTTGATTTGATTGATCATTTGGGGAACAGTTAATTTGATTCAAAAGCTGTTGAGTGCTGCGAATGCTGGTTTTATTAGCTGAGTATGATCTAGTTTGATGTGGGCTATTTTGAGTTGGAAAATTGACATTATTTTAAGAATTAAGGGTTTAAGAGAACAGATGATTCTCGATACAGCATCATGCTCAGATAATGAAATTGTTGCATGCAATGTTAAAGTTGGGAAAAATTAGCAATAACTAAATGTGCGGAACACAAAATGGACATGTCAAGCGTCACACAAGGTAACACAGTGACTGATGTTGCCTCAAAGTCAGCTATAGGAACAAACAAATTTGGCGAGGTTCTTCTGGTCACCCATGAGGTGGACTTGGAAGATAAAATTACGCTCAGAGATGTAGTCTCGATGCAAGGAGCTGCTTCTGTAATGGATAAATAATTATGGATGGACCGAGGGCAGAGGTGTAAAGAAATTAATTACATTAACTCACGTTACTGTAATTGAGTAGTTTGTTGTGTACTTGTACTTTTTGAAGTAGTTTTTAAAATCTGTACTTTTATTTAGGTTTTCTGTTAAGTATTATAATTCGTTACATTTTAAGTCACATCTGTTACTGAGTAAAAAATAGGCCTACTTTGAATGATTTATGTCATCACATCAGAGTAACGAGAGGCAGAGAGAACCTTTTCTTGGCACGTTGCATCTTAAGTTAATGCAAGGGGGGATAAGCACCTCCATCACAGAGGGTCTATCTGCTGAAGGTGTGTTCAAACTGATGTGTTATTGCCTTCAGTCCAAGATGATTAAAAGAAGTTGGCTGTAGCTCTGACTCAAAGTTCAGAGAGATAAACACATTTTAATTCCGGAAAGTTTTTCAGAATAAAAGTCTCGTATTGCCATTTTGTTGATATGATTTTATTTTGAAGCAGACGTATCAGGAAGTTGGGTGGTATAAACAACTTAACACATCTCAGATGTGTGAAAATGAAAACTTCAAATCAAGCAGATTGAGTTGAAGCTTCAGTGTAGCCTGCTGAGAGGTGAACACACAGCTTCCTTAAACATTTAACACAAACTGAAACAGGCTGATTTAAAACACTAGATGGATTATCTTTCATCTCAGGTTTAGTTTCAGCGAAATCAAAATTTGAGGACACAGCTGCATTAGAGACGAAGCAGCCTCAGAATAAAACAACAAACATTCAAATATTTTTTACACTGTTTATGAGTGAGACAACGACTCTATCAGTATTTTCTTAAATACTTGAAACATTTCTCTTCATAAAACAAATGATTATCTTTTCTATAAGGAAACAGGAAAATTAATGGAGAAGGTTAACACACCTTCTCACATACTGGATCAGTAAAAAGCCCCACCTTATGAGAAAAAGGTGACGTTCACTGATGTTTATCCTCAGCTCCCAGTGATCAGACAGGAAGACAACTATTACATCACGGATGAGGATTGAGCAGATCAAAGAGAAAGGAAAGGCTAAGACAACTATAAAGATGTACCTGAGCTGCGACACTAAAAAGAAAAAGATTTAGCAGTTTAGCAGACTGGAAATAGGAGACGGAAGTGAGAATGATTCGAACGAAGTTGTTGGTGGATATGACCCAGCAGTTAGATGGATGTTGGCTGAAGCGAGGTGAAAGAAGGACATAAGTAAGTAAGGAGAATGGATTCAAGAAATGGCGACAAAGATGAGAGATACAGGGCTTTAAGAGAGGTTGAGATGAGTTTTAATGTCTAACTTTATATTTTGTTTTTGTAAATGGGGAACAAAAGAAAATGTTTACAGGATACATCTTTGTTAAGATTTGTCTTTAATTAAAAGAAAAAAACTTTTAGATCTAAATCCTCTTGTTCTTTTTGCAGCACAGAAGACATGCGTTGTAAAAACTAAATGAATAAATGAATAAGTAACTTGTGACTTTTACTTAAAGTAATTTTCGGCGAGATGTTTTTTACTTTTTGAGTACATTTTAAACAGGTACATTTGCTTGTACTTCAGTAACATTTTATTAAAGGAGCAGTACTTTTACTGGTGTAGAATATTTTGGTGCTCTTTACACCTCTGACCGAGGGGCCACTCAAGATTCTGCTGGCCTGTGGTGAAATCATGAAGGGCTGATGGTGGTACCCCCTGACCTGCTAGGTCCTATAGTTCATGAAGCACATGTTAGCCCATGTGCAAGGGGGGAAGTAAGAAGAAAGATTACGAAAGAATATGGTTTTTTGGGCATCATACTTTTTTGAGCAAATTGATTATGTAGTAAGCAGGTGTACTTTCTGTCTAAACAACAATGTTAGGAGGGCTGTGATGATTCCTCCTGGTCACATCCCAACACCGATAGGTCCTATGTGTGAGTTAATGGTTTATTTGTTGATATAATAAGATCAGTAGGAAGTAAAAGATAAATGATAATAGTTGTGAATAGATTTTCAAAGCTTGAGGCCTGTCCATCCAAGTGAAAAGATGCTCAGTCTGTTGTTAAGTTTTTGTGCCATAAGGTCATAAGCAGGTGGAGACCTCCAGACCGCGTATTGTCAGATAATGGAAAAGAGTTTGTGAATAAAACAGTAAAATTAATTCAGAAAACAATTTGGGAATTGGAAAACGTCTAGGAGCTGTTTATCATCCGCAAAGCCAAGGTGTTTGTAAAAAATAAATAAATGAGAAATAAAAAATAATAATAAAATAAAATAATGAATGAATGGTGTGTTAAAAAATAAAATAAACGAATTGTTAAAATCTGCCAACACACAGGTCTGAATTGGGTAGAGACACTTCTATTGGTGTTAATGGTGTGTCGTTCAAGTGGGTTCTGTGATTTGCGCATGACACCCCATGAGTTAGCTACGGGTAGACAGATGTCAACATCTTGTTTGTGTTAAAGCGCCAGCAGAAGAGGCGCCATGATTATAAAACCAAGATGTTGAAAGCTCAAGAGAGCCAACAGCTGTAGAAACAGCAGAGGTTCATGAGGACCTCCAAGGTCAAGACCCAGAAAAAGGGATTGACTATGCTGTGGGTGTGCATGATGATTTTGAGCACACTTTTGATGATGCCAGGGATGACTTGTCAGCCCATGAGCAAGAAAGACGATTTGATGACATTGATTTACAACATGTCCCAGAAACAACAGAGTCCATTTCCCGAGAGTGTGAGTCGTCAGAGACTCCAGAGGGCTGTGATGCCTCTCCAGAAAAATCCACAGACCCAGTTGGACCTAGGAGTCCAAGGCCAACTCGAAGAAAAGTTAGACCAGAACGTTATGAGGACTAGGATTCTTGTGGTACTAAATGAAAGTAAACAAGTAGAACAATTGACAACCAACATATCAACTCTCCTGCAAACTGAGAAAACTTTTTCAACTCTTAAGGTTGCTGATGACACAGATATATTGCGTTTAACTACAGCTGCGCCTCGAATGATTTCTACAACTCAAATTCCTGTGAATATTGTTAAGAGCTAAATTAGGAAATACAGTTTACCTTCCATGTAAATGTGGATCGTGATCAAAGAAAGTATATTCTGTGTAATGACATGAGATGGTTTAAAGTTATAGATGACTGTACACTTATCTTAAATAATGTTACATGGGAAGATCAAGGAGAATATACCTGCACTTATTTGGATCCAGAGTTTAAATTTGTACCGTTTTACAAATATTGGATAGAAGGGTATAGGACTTTCAAAATAAAGCTTGTGGTTAGAGGCCGGGTTCCTATTGAAGCAATTACAGTTGCTACAGAGGTAAGAAAACAACTAGCCACCCTGAGACTGACTGATGTACAGATGACGACTACTACTATAGCTCAGAGACTAACTAGTAGTATTAACATATCAACTTCTGTTACTACTTTAGCTACGATTTTGGTAGGAAAGAATGTTACAACAACGATGATGACGACTTCTACTTCTGTTACTCCTAGTAATCTTACAAGTGAGGTTGTAAAGATGGGATCCATTACTAATAAAACAATGACGACTTTCTTGGTGTCTATAAATCTGTAGGTAGGACATTGACAGCTGTCACTACATCTCCATCATTTACAAAGTTGGTAAATATAACTCAGAAGCATATGTTAGAGTTGGAAGCTAGCTTGAATAATAGCATAGAAAAATTGGAAATTAGAGAACCAATTGATAAACAGATTGATATGGAGTCAGCTGAAGCAGTTCAGATGACTATGTTAAATGATGCTGATGAATTTATAGATGCTGACGGGACATCAGAAGGCATGACTAACTGTCTTCATGCATTAGAGTAGTGAGAAACCCAGTGGAAAGCTTATGGTTTTGATTCCTCTGTGTTGCAAATTGCTGACCCGTGGGCAAGTACAAATTTATGGTTCCAGCAATTGACTCATTCTGTTAGAATGTCTAGTCGTTGGAAAGGTCCATGTGTGGTGAGAGTTCCAGAACCAAGCACATGGCTTTCAATTCTAGAGACGGTACCGGAACCTTTAACTTTTGAATGTCAAAAGGATGTGTTAAAGTGGCTGCTATTTAGACAACAAGCAGAAAGGAAGTTTTTGATGGCCTTGTTGGTGCTTCTATTTCAACCTCGACATGTTTGTTCTTGGTTGAGGAACTTAACATATATAAATCTTTTTGATCAGTATGAAGATATTATGACAGCATTCCTGATGTGATGCAATTTGGACGACGTGATAAAAGGACTGGTGACAACACATATACAGTGACTTTTCATGCACCGACATACGACAATGAACTGACACAGAAGGGAAGACACACAGAGACTAAATACACAGGGTAATCAACATAGGTGAGACAACAAGACACAGGTGAGGACAATCAGGACTGAGGAAAACACAGAGAGGCAGGAATGAACACAAAACAGAGAGACACAAGGAGAAGAAATGACAAAATAAAACAGGAAATACTAAAGACTAAACGAACACTAGGAAACATTAATTTAAAGAAACACAAGGGAAACAACACCAGGGAAGAATGGGAACTAAATCAATGTAAAGAAATCTAAACTCTGAAATACAAACTACAACAGACCAAATCATGACAGTAATGACCTAAAGATGAAGGTGTAGAATTAGTGGAAAATATCCATTTCTGAATATCTGACTTTGTTATAGACTCACCATTATTTTAATGGGGAGTGCATGGATAAAGGGGGGAATGGAGTATGTTAATCATGTATTAGAATAATCTGAAAGTGTGATAAAATGAACATGTACTTTTGATGTTTTTGTTTTTGCAAGATACTGGTTTGTGATTTCTCTTCCTAGGACAGTGTTGGTGACCAATGTGAGTTGACTGTCCAGAGATTTCACAGCCTTCACTCAAATTGGGGCAAACTAGGATGAAAATGGACAGAGGACCCTGAACAAGAACATCATGATGAAGAGTTTTCAATTGAACAATCATTGAAGTTTTATTACAGGGGAATCTGAAGAAGCTAAAGAGCAACAGTTTAATGTATAAGAATGTTTACTGTATGTTTTATAGCATTGGATTGTGTTAAATACAATATAATTTGTATTATTGATAATTGTTCTGTATTTTTTACTCTGTACTAGATGTTTTTAGTGAAATATATATCTTTAATTTAGTATTGAAGTTTTCTGGAACTGTATACAATGTTTATATTGGGACCTCAGGTGTTTTATTCTTTTCTCGATCCTTAGGGATATAGGTGTTAGGAAGGGAGAGGTCCTTTGGAGGGTCCTATGGGACGACCAGCCTGACTTTGGACATTTTTGATTTTATTTCTGAGGTTCTAAATGTATGCATTTATATATTATCCTATAAAGGTTTCAGAACCATTCTTTTTGATTGGCTTGGAGTACCTTATGTGGTTGCCTGGGGCAGAGGGACCGTGAGAGAATTTTCCTGTCTAGATTGATTGATGGTTATCAGAAAGAAAGCTGCTCTGACAGGTTTTTCGCTCTTCACACTCCACAAATTTACTATATTTAAGATTAAGCATGAACAGAAGAGTATATCATAAGCATTCTGTGTGATTTCTATGAGGCCAATTTACATCATCATTGTATCATTTTTTCTGTTTCGAGACTAAAGTCTCGAAGGGGGGAATATGAGGTAAATTATTGGGGACATAGGTTATATACATAAATATACAATAAACAATAAACAATAGGTTAGTAATGCTCCCTATAGGCTGTGTAAGATAAGAACTAGGTATTTTTTAAAGCTGAAACATGTGTAAGCAGGGTGATGCTCTTTAGGGCACACAGACATAGGTTGAAGAGAGTCACCTCCGCATTGGAATGTATACCTTGGAGCCCATGAGACAGACACCATGGAGTGTTTTACACACCAAGGGTCAGATAAGGGCAGATGAGGAATGCGAGTGTCCAGAGAACAGGAAGACACATGTTTTATGTTGACTTTTGCCTTTCTGAATAAATAGGGGTGCTCTCCCTTTGGTCGGGAGAGATGATTTCGGCTTCTGTCTCTCCTAGGCTATCCATGGCAAGCCTGGCTTGACTCTGTCTTTCTTATATTTAATAAATGTATTATTGTAACTAAGACAGTGTCAATGGAAATTCCTTCATCATCAACAACATCATTCATGTCCAGAAGAGAACATATCCTTCACTGCATTCACAGTTGCATTCGCAGTATGAAACAGTTCATCTTTTGGAACAGGGCTGTGTTTGTCAAAGTCACTCCTCCCTCACTGACTAATCAAAATCAAGAAGGGGAGGGACTTCTGATTAAAACAGATGATCGTTTTTGACAGCACTGTCACATCTTTTGGTGTGGACACTGGGGGGGCTCAACTTTTCTTAGACACAAACAGGGAGGGGTGCCAGGGAAAAAATGCTGGGAACCACGGTTCCAGTGTTTTGAAGACATAAAATATACTTTTACCTTAGTAGCTGGAACCTCCATATGTATTATTCACTAAGCAATTATCAAAGAAACTGAGACATTTTGGGTAACTCACTACAGTAATTTAAGTCCAATCAGCAGCCTTTCTATTTCACAGACTTACCCGCAGTTTCTTTTACATGAAGGGAGATCTGTGAGCAACATGCACCTACAGATGAAAATAATGGGTAGTGTATTCAATCTAAAAGGATTGTTAGAAATACATTTCCGTTTGTGAAAGGCAAATTGAACAGCTTTTCATTTCAGCCCTTTTTGGTTCACTTCCAGTTTTGAGATGAAGTTAGGTGTGAAATTGATCTGCCAAAGACAGTCATTTCCATTTTCCTGTAACCAAGAAGAAAAAAAGTTCCACAGCAGAAAAAATCACTCCCATGATTCCCCGCCAGCCTTAACGTCTTCTTTTGTTGTTGTATTGATTAAGAGCACCCTGGCGGCCTTTATATTTAAGGAAAGGAGTGCAAGGTGACTCAATAGATGAAATTAGATTTTATAATTATAATTTAAATTGATCCATTAAAGATGTGGTTAACATTCACAAATAAACATAGCCAACAATCATCCAAGGAACAAAAGTGTTAACATAAGTGAAAACCCAATATTCAACCCAATATATACCAAGCTTTAATGATTACACTGATGTGTAACAGCAAACAACGAAACTGTGAAATGAAGAAAAAATGAAATAACGGAAAAACAACATCTTTATTTTCCAAAAATAATCTGTGTCCCAGGTTAAAAAAGAAAGAGATGGTTATTTCCACGAGCAGAGCAAAAGATCACAAGATCACCAGAGAATATATATAAACATATATAAACTGTATATATATATATACTCAGATTTCATCATATCACACTATACTGGTCAGCACAAATGTTTAAGTGAGTCAGTTAAATGCATCAGTATGTTGTTTGATGTCGGGGACAGAGGGCAAAAGAGAAAGGGGAGTCGAGAAAGGAAACCAAAAGAAAGGAAAGTCAAACATGTTGGTTCATTTATAATATGTTCATAAAATATGTACAACATTGTACTTGCATATTTTATGAGGTGCAGAGAAACTTCAAATTCATCTCAGCAATTTTGAATATTCCTCCATTCTACTTTTTATTCTTAACCACACTCCCCGTTGTTCTTCTGCATACGTGTGTCTTCACCTTTTTTTCGAGGTGGTGAGAAACTTTACTTTATAGCACATTTATCCATCTCTGTGAGGCATTTGATCATGAAATAAATACACTTCATTTTCATTTTCAATTCAGGGTTTTGTTGTGTTTGTTATAATTAGTCTATGATATAGATTGTATAACAGCTAGTGATGATTTTTTCTGAGGTTTTTCTGAGCCTAAAAGTTCGGGCACGGCTCTTCCAGAAGACACCTCTGTCACAGCATTAATATTTCAACCCATCAGAGCTGGACCATAAAGGACCGAGTTCTGGGAGAGAAGAGCAGACGGGTTGTAAAAGTGGTCATGGTACAAAAGCAGAAGAAATCTCCTGATACATCACTGGAAATAGGTGATCTTTGTTCTGTATCACGCTTTTATTACACTTTATATCAACCTTGAATTTTCTTATATTTCACTTTGGAAACTTGCTTCTTAAAAACAGAGAGGCTTATTGAAAACACAGGCATAATGTTGTTACAGCAAAGCGTTTGAGCAGATGATCAGGTCCATATCAGGATTAAGCTCATCCTGGGGCGCTGATGGCCTAGCGGTTTGGTTGCTCCCCATGTGCAGAGGCTATAAAACATAAATGGTAAATGGACTTGAGCTTGTTTAGCACTTTTCTAGCCTTCTGACTACTCAAAGAGCTCCTGCTCCGCATGTCACACCTACACATTCACACACTGATGGCAGAGGTCGATATGTAAAGTGTCCATCAGAAATAACTAACCCCATTCACATGCATAAATGGGGGACGAAGCAGCAGAAGCAATTCAGGGTTAAGTGTCATTGCTGCAGGAGCTGGGGATCGAATCCCTGACCTTCTGGTTGAGAGACGACTGACTCTACCAACTGAGCCACAGCCGTAACATCCTTCCCATCCTAACTCTATCCAACTTGGTACATTTCAAACACATCGTGGAGTAAGGGGCATTTATGTGTGCATGTTCATGAGACCACCATCCTCAAACAGGAAGTTGACCTCTGACAGAACAAAGACTAATAATCAAAACAACCAATAAGAAGGCAACAAACGCTTAAATGATAACAAACACAAAAAACAACATGGATAAATGAAGTAACATAGATCCTTCAAACGTGGATGCCCTGTGCACAGCACTGTCAGTCCTTATATCCTGGTGCAGGTGATGGCAGGAAACATCATCCTGACAGCAAATGAGAAGATTCACTGCACACAAGAAGGCTCAATTACTTATTTTTATTTAATTACATTCTTAAACAAACAACGTGTTTCGCCCACATGGATTCATCAGGTTTGTGATACAAGACAATGCACAGGTGTCTTTAGCTGTGTAGAGAACTTCTGGCATGAAAACATGACCATATATGGAGACTCGGCACTCTGCTGCTGCTGCTGCTGATTGGATTGAGTGCGGCTGCACCCAGTTAAAAAACACCTGTGCATTGACATGTATCAAAAACCTGATGGAGCCATGCGGACATGATGTAAGTAATTTATCTTTCTCGTGTGAGTTAAATCTTCTTATTTGCTGTCAAAATATCATAGATCCTTATAAAGCTGACAAATACATCAAATTTGAGGGGGTAAAAGATGCTCCCTCACAAACAGTATTGCCAGTTTAAAGGGATACTTCACCCATTTGCATTAAGCTTTGTATCATTAGAAACCTGGTAGTATTTTTGAATGGTCATGCATCTCGCCCTCATTTTCCCCTGAGACGGGAAAGCTCCTTATTTCTTTTCTGAAAAGGAGCCTCCGATGACGCAAAAATCGTCATTTTGCGTCATCGGAGGCTGCTTTGGTTAGCAGGGGTGAAACTACATCACTAGTTCCTCGTGTTTTCGACCCACTGAAGCTACAGACCTATCACAGATCAGTGGGCGGGACCTTACTGCCAAAATCGAAACTTACTAGGAAGCTATGCTAACAGGCTCTATATGGAGAAAGCTGATAAGAACCGAGAATGGCGAAAAAAGTATGTTTCAACTTCAAACTGATATGGATGAAGGGGATTTTGAAGGTCTTGTGCTCCAATATACGGATGTTCGTGGCTCTTTCTACGAGCCGCAATATAGCGGCGAGCAGTTGAGGCTGATGGAGGAATGGGAGCTGTCTGCTGCCCACAGGCAGGTCTCAGCAGCCGGGGCACAAGACCTGCGTCTCGCCGGCGGAGCTGGGGCAGACTGGTGGTGTCGGTGCTCTCATTGTTTGCCTATGGCACAGACATAGAGTCCGTTTGCTGCCAGGAATTTCCTTCTGGAAGAAATCTCGTAATCAGTTGAGAAAACGGCCGTATGTGTAGTAGGCAGACTGTAAATACACCGTAGCTTCAGTGGGAGTGGGCTGCGGTGCTGTGCATTCTGGGAGTTGTTGTCTTTAATCCACATGAGCCAAGAAGACACTTTCTGCCTTTTCTCGGTCAAGAAGGCACCAACTTCAAAATTTATTTCACATTTCTACTACATATATGACCCAATGTCAATACAGATTCATGTTTCAGCGGGTGAAGTATCCCTTTAACTAGCTACCAGTTATAACAAGCTAACAGCTATCCTGTTCACGGTTTTGTAAAATAATCACGCTAACAGTTAACAAAGCAACAGCTTGAGCAGATAGTCGCGCTGAGATCTTGACTTAATGCTTCTGGAAACAGGTATATGCAATAAGTGCTACAATACAGTACCTAATATAATGCTGTGTAATTGTTGCTTTGCATCCAGTCTATGCTGTGCGTCATAATGTTGCAATATTTATGCTGAGATGGTATACAATGCAGTATTGTTGGATCCTCCTCTCTCCAGAGGACTACAAAGACAGATTGTGCATCAACAACATTTATACATCTGTTTACCCCTCAGTGAGTTTAGTACATTTTTGTTTGCTTCATTTTTGGTCCTTGTGGATTGAGAGCTCAGCAAAGCTGTGTTAATTAGTCGAGCTTGTGAGGCATGCAGTGGCATTCCTCTAATTACACCACAGTTAGTATCACGCCTGTTGGAGCAAAACTGGGCTCCTTCTTGCTGCTCCTCTGGTATTTTAAAAGCAGGGACAGGGGGGGACCCATCAACAGCGCCAATGTGCAGGCTGTAAACTCACACAGGGGGCTCATGGGTAAAGATTTCTGAAAAGAAGGTAATCAAAAGAATCTGGCATAAAATCGGAGGCTGCCTTGTGAGAAACTTTGCTAAAATGAAGCAGATGAAATGAATCGTTTTGTTTTTTTTTGTTTTTTGTGCACTACTGAAATGTTCAATTTGTGCTGGAGGGCAACAAAATGTTCCCTGTCAACAGAGCTGCTAGGTTCTCACTGGAGATCCATTTTGTTTGAGGCAGGACGGCCCTTATAGAGAGAGAGGGTCTATATAAACACTCAGGCTGTCAGTGCTTCAGCCTACACTCCAATACTTTATCTCTGACCCTCTTTGGGTTTCTCCATCTCTCTGCAGCTCCTGTTGCTTTTGTAACACGTCCCTTTTTTCAAGTGCAAAAGGCTGTGATTCAGCCTGGTGCAGAATGGACCGGCAAATATCAAGCAGACAGATGAAAGCTAAAGCAAATGGAAAGCCTACAATGGAGATGCCATGCATGATATAAGATATGGTTCCAGACTGGCTGCATATACTGTATAAAGGCAACCGATTTTTAGCCTCCAGCAATTTCCCTTTTAAATGAAAGCAAAGGATTTGAGTGATTGGCTTAATTTCCACTATCGTTTTGAGTTTAAAGTGTGATGTGATTTTGTATGAAACTGTGAGCAGAATTACAAAGAAAAGGAGGAAGAATCATTGACTGACATACAAATCTGTTTTCAAAGAGGGGGACCTCAGTATTCATGACACATGTGGTTTACTTATACACTCTAAATTTCCACAGAATCCTGCGAAAATGTGTGTAGCAAAGCAAAATAACAGAACCTCAGTGTCCCCACGGTTGTGAGTCTCATTTGTAGAGCTAGCTTTGCACTTTAAATTGCAAAAGTACAAGGAGAGATGGCAGTTTGAAATGACTATGAATGGTAAACGTTTGTTCAGCCACTGTGGAGATAGCAGTGTCAAAAGTCAGGGAAACTGTCTCTCCTAAGATATGAGGACATTGGTTTCAAGTAGTGTTACATTATGAGGTTATAAGGCATCCAGTGGAAAAGAGATCAACTATCAAACTGAGGGGGGAGAATGGCTTGAGAACAAGTCTTTTACAAGTTTCCCGAGACTAAGTAAAGACGGCAGGAGTTTGGGGCCAATTTATTTATTACCCTTTTCTCTTAATTGAAGAAGAAATCATGTTTGGCAGAGATTTTCTGATAGTGTGATGCGTTTAAAGATCCAGTCTTAAGCTTCAAAACAATGTGCTGACTCATCGTGACTGTTCTGATTATTTTGTACATGTTGAAGGATTTAAAGCAGATAAATAAGTCAATACTTTATGTGCAGTTCCACAGAAGCTGAGAAGAGATGGAAGGAGATTGTAACATTCTGGCCACTGAAGCTAATGCTAGCCATCATGCCACTGTTGACATGACTGAGTCTTAAATATCTGTAAAGTTTCCCCTTATGCTTGAGTCAACCAGATCTTTAAATGTTTATTTTAAAAGTCCTGTATTCTGAGCCAAGCCTCTATGTTTCATATCAGGAGGACATGAGGGTGACATGTTTCATCACTACAGCGGGTTTTAGTCTAGCAGCAACCTCAGGTGCTGAAAAATGAAGGCGATGCAGAAGTGCAAAGTCCTGCAGTTCGACGAGTGTTTGCTTGATGCTGGCTGCAGAATCACCTGAAGTAACATACACACCCATTCAAAAAGCAGAAATGAAGATGTTTACAGCCTGGTACAAAAAAATGAAATAGGTGTGATTAGCTCATGTCTCTATCTGCACACACTGTACAGGGGAATTCACTTTTTGATAACTCATCCGTTAAGATTCTATGAAGGATATGTGTTATTCACAACGAGGCTAGTAGTTGACCTGATTGACAGGCGGGCGCGGTGTCACGGTTTGTCAAGAGGCTTAAAATCCGAATCCAGGTCCAGCTCTCAGCTTGTCGTTAGGCTGACTGAAAGTTAGGCTGACTGAAAGTTAGGCTGAGACAGCATTCTGGGACTCCAAAGCCCCCTGCAGTAACAGATGGCTGACCTCACTCAGGCTTCGTCCATTAATATTTACAGTCTATGGTTTTAGTCAGTCTTGGTTTTGTTTATATCTGCTTCCCTTGAGATCACATCAGGTGGTACATAACGCCCCCCGTTACAAACATCAATCTTCACAGCAGCCGTTATTAAGTGATATGCGATTATTTTCACATCTTGCGTTGCATGCATGTTTGAGATTAGAGGCGCAAACTTCAGTAAAGTTCCTCCTTATGGTTCTGAGGCAACCATAAGGTTGGATTTGTTGTTTGGGTATTAAGGCTGGGAAAAGCATTGGAAATATGTATATTCCATATATGCCATTACAGTATATGAAGCATTCAGATATCTATTTTTTAGAAGTATAATTCATTTCATACTCGATACAAAGCGCTTGAGAGGGGCTTCAGAAAACTGAATACACCGTAGACAAATGTATGATATTTCCGTAGGTGCATGAACAGTGAAAAACATAGAACTCCCGCTCAAGGTAAACATCAGCCAGAAGAGTACTGACTGTGTTGTGTCTATAATTGGATTGATTCTTGCACAATGAGCTCTTAAAGCTTGAAATCATCTCTACACATCCGTGGTTGTAAAGAGTGGGCACAGTATAGAGGAGATGGTAATGTGCACATCAGGATGTACTCTACATGTACGTCAGTCCCAAGAGGTCATTGTGTTGGGGAGGAAGCACTTCAGTGATATTGTGTTTCATGAATTGATTGGACCTTCAAGAATAGATACAAATAACACCAAAGATCATGTTACCCTCGGGATGACTTTCTCTGAATCCTGTGGTAGTAATAATAATAATAATCTTTATTTATAGAGCACTTTTCAAAAACAAGTTACAAAGTGCTTTACAAAGACAGAAGCAGTAGTAGCAGTAATAGCTGATGAAGTACAATAACCCTTCCCTACCATCCCCCCCACCCCCCACCCATCATCCCACGGACATTACTGGATAATTATTAAGGCACAAAGACTAGGATTTAACTTGCAGCGCAACAACCTCCACAGAGTCAGGTGTGTGTAACATTTTGGGCTTTTTATGCCTTTATTTTGAGACAGGCCAGTGGACAGAGTCTGAAATCAGGGAGACAGAGAGAGGGGAATGACATGCGGAATTTGAACCAGGGCAACCCACATGGAGAGCCATAGCCTCGGTACAAGAGGCGCGCACATTTACCACTAGGCTACCGGCGACGTCAGGTGTGGATTTTGATCCCACACTAACATCGGCTCAAATTATAGAGTGTTTAAAACATCAACGCAATCTGAGTGATAGAGACGGTTTGAAGAAAATTGTTCCAATTTAAATGTTTTTGTTCCCTAAAATAAAGTCTCCTGAGGTGTATGTTTATGAAGTCATTACAGAACCTGCAGTCTATAAAAGAGGCGTGACACGAGGCTGGTATAAGGATACGTTGGATGTACAAAAAGTTCAAATACATTATTCATGTACTAAAGGGAGGAGTTAAAATAACATGTAAAAGTGAACCAGCCACCATCGCTGGTGATGTCGGAGCAGATTAAAGCCCCTGTGAGGAGTTTTATACAGGTTATGAAACAGACTGTCTTTAATACTGATGCCTTTTAATGACCAACAAAAGCAAGACCGACTATTTCTATATATTAACTTTTAGGACCTTCAACCACTGCCAGGGCGTAGCTATCAGAAATCTGTCTGACTAGCTAATTTCTTAATCGGCACAAACTGCATGGGGGTCAATTTGTTTTATTGATCATAGCTTTGGTAAATGGACTTGAGCTTATACAGCGCTTTTCTAGTCTTCTGACTACTCAAAGCGCTTCTACACCGCATGTCACACCTACACATTCACACACTGATGGTAGCAGTTGCTATGCAAAGTGACCATCAGAAGTAACTAAACTGACGAAGCAGTGGGAGCAATTCGGGGGTTAAGTGTCTTGCCCAAGGGCATCGGACATGTTGCTGCAGGAGCTGGGGATCAAACCCCCAACCTTCCGGTTGAGAAATGGCCGACTACCAACTGAGCCACAGCCGCCCCTTTGCTTTGATTTGATGGAGGATAAGACTTGTTCATAATAAGGCGCGTGGCTCATCTGACTGATGGGCGGGCACATTGCTGTTTGTCATGACACTGTAAGCTTGTCTGCGCTCCAGCTTGTTGCCTATTCCTAGGTTCACAAAAACTTAGTTTGAGACAGCATTTCCAATATGGCGACCGCCGTCGATTGGCTTCAAAAGTCTGCTTTAGATACCAATGGGTGACATCACTGAGAGTACATCCATGTTTACAGTGTATGTTTGAGTCTGAGTCTGAGCTTCACAAACACTGTGAAGAAGAGGGAAACTTTTTCACTTTGACTTTGTGAGTACTACTCAACTTTTCACATTGACTTCAGTAAACAAGTTGAATGAATAGTTGTACTTCAGAGTCTCCTGTTACACAAATCTATACTTCTACTTTAGTTAATCAGGCAAGTTTATATAAACAGCATGTTTCAGCAACTAGGCAGTACAAAGTGCTTGACGCAAGACATCAAAAGAATCAAGACAAAGAGAAACAGAAACATTACCTCAGGAAATTGAAAAATCATTCAAAGGAACGGTTAACAATCACAGAGAAGATTAAATATGAAAATATGTGAAAGTGAAAATAGGAAATTAAATGCAACATTTATACACCAATTTGTTATCCAGAATTGTGTTGTCTGTGTCAATAAAACGTTTACTTTCAGTAATCAGCTCTGCGTGCACACAAGAACCTGGTGCTCTGAAGTCGCTGACCACAGAGTCTTACGGTCCCTCTGGACACAAATGAACCTGCTGGTCTTCACTAATTGAAATGGATTCTGTCTAACAATCCACCTCAGAGGTAACATACTGTCTACACCTTCATCATTTCACACACTTTCTCACACTGATGATGGATGCTTACATTCAAGATGTCAGCCTGCCTGACTGGATTGAATCTCACTCATTCAAACACACTTTCTCACACTGACGGCTCTGCCTTCAAAGGAAGTTTGGAGTTTAAGATTCTCCCCAAAGACTGTGTAGACGTGTAGACTGTAGGAGCCGAGAATCCAACACATTAAATCCAGATTAGTGGAACTCCCACTCCACTTCTTCAAAAAGATTACAACAAGGAAAAAAGGTTTTTTTTAAACTCTTTCCTGAACTCCTCTATCCTCCTTGTGTCCTCCACTCACATCAAAGGGGGTAGGGAATATGATACAAGGACAGGAGGCAAGGAAAGAATGATGTACGAAATCTTGAAATAAGAAGAGGCTTTTTTTTAAATGAATAAATGTTTGATGTTTTTAGAGAAATAGTTACTCAGGGGTGCTGATTGTCAACAGGCAAGGCAGGAAACTGCTTGAGGGCTCACAAATTTAAACTAAAGCAGTGGCCGAAAATGTGCAAATTTTGCAATGACAGTAGAAAACCTCCCTAAGGGAGCCCCATCTGACTTAATTTACTCTTGTTGCCCTGCTAAACATTGGATGCATTATTACCATGACAACCAAAGTTTGTCAATAAAAGTCACCAGACAAAAATGAAGAGGAATAAGCTGTCAATAAAACAGAGGGCCCCCCTACAGACTCTGTCCTGATTGGATGGCTTATGACAGGCCTGTCACAGCCACAGATTCGATTTCTACCTACTTATTTGTCAGAACTTTTAGGCTCTAATGAGATTCTGAACTAATGTAACAAAAAAGTTATTCTACATGAAAGAGCGAGCCCCTTCTTTGAATAAAATCCTGGCCAAAATAACTCTCACATCTCAGCACCTCTTTAAAATATGTCAATTAAAATGGACAACCCTGTCCTAAGCCAGGGATCATTTTGGGCCTATTAACACTTACTCGGTACATTAATATTGATGTAAGATCACAGGGGAGGTTGTAATGGTGTCACGGAGGATCCAGTGTAATTATTTCATCCTGAGCGTTCTGCCTCACCATCCCAGGCAGCTGCTGAAGAGAACCGTACAGCCTACATGGCAAACTCTGAACGCCTGCCGGGAAGGACATGTCATAAATTGGTGGGGTTTTTTTTATGTTCTGTCTTCCTCCATCTCCCCTCACCACAAAGCACCTCATCATCTGACAGAATGTATTCTCCTGATCTAAAGCCATGCAGCAACCACATTCGTGAGCATCACGAGCAGCGAGCGCCAAACACCTCCAGTGAGACGTCCCCGCATCCTTGTGACGATGGAGAGTGGCAGCAGGCTTTGTTATATTCACAAAATGTAATTACAGCCGTGCATCGGTGGCGTGCTTCCCTCCCGATGCCCCCGAGGAGCAGCTGTTTGGAGACTCCCACGGCTCTCTGATGATTCAGTGATGCCCCGCAGCCTTGTTGACATCCATCTCATGCGGCTTCACGTACACATCTCTTCTATTCTTTACATGAATGTCTTCATTTATGCTTTGTCAGCAGCAAAGTCTTGTCAAGGGTAGCCCTTTAGTTTAGCTGGAATAACCTTGGATTTCATTATTGGACCCTTTAAATTGAGACGTGACTATTACATGGCAGCTAATTAATCTCTTCCATGTTTAAAATCCCAAATATGACATTGCACAGAGATAATCATCATGGATTTATGAGTAAAGCATTCACATGATAAAATAAAGTGGTTGGATGATGTGGAGCTAATAGAGGTTAGTTATCTAAGCGTAGCTGCCTGCCTTTAAAAACTCAATGCATCGATTAGTCCCCGCAAAGACAAATTGGCCATAAAATGTTCATCGACCCAGTGCAGTCATAAATATTCAATGCTCATATTCAACAGGAAGTCGAGCGCACCATTTCTTTTCTTTTTTTCCTGCAAGAACATAATAACTCACCAAACTACGCAGCAGCCGTCAACATTTGGAAGTCATAGCTCATTATATAATCATGCAGGGCTGCTTTCTGAATACTTTCTGATTTCATTTTTCTTGCTTTGCAATTCTCACGGAGGCTTATAGATGCAGATCCTATTCAGATTATTCTGCTTTTATTGTGTTTCATATTACCTTGATATTTGGAAAAACACATCAAGTTTGACTTTCTGATTTAAAATTAAGGATATGAATCATAGTCGGGACAGAAATGGATCATACTTATACATTCATGACTTTTACATTTCCTTTATATTTATAAGGGAAGCAAAGTAAAACAAAAAAAAGACAAAATGTTATGAGAGTAAAATATATCCAATATCTTTAATTTCTAAAAGTGACCAAACAGGACGCAACAACAAAAAACTTGTCCTCAGGTTTACCAATGCTCGTCCTGAGATGTCTCAAACCGTCATTTCACCGGTTATATTCCTCCACTGACTGTCATTTGACAGTTTTCATCCGTGTATACTTAAACACGATAAAGAGCTATACATACATACAGCTGTTCTTCTTCTCCAGCTGCTTTAAGACTAATCAAGACGTTCAAATGTCAGCAGCTCTAATTAGATCCTCACACATCCCACTAACGATTTAACACGGCGGTTAGTAGCAAGCCAATTTAGAGATCATCTGACAATCTGCCAATGAGAGCCCTCACGCTGAGGCTTCATGTATTTATAGGATTCATTTAAACTAGCCCGTCACCCTGTCAGAGCCGCAGGATGAGCTGGTGTGGTTCACTTCAGGTCACATTGCGCTGACGACTTCGTCTTTGAAAGAGAGCGAGAGGACTCGGTTCAAGCTGTAACCTTCAAATGGAGCAGATAGTGCAGGAGGAGGATAATTAAAAGATAGACATGACAATAACATGGACTCAATCACGACCTTATGGATTTGCATTCCATCATCACTGCTGACGTGCAGATATTACTAAAAAATTACTCATAATGGGATTTCATCTGTGCCCCAAGGCGACATTATTAATAATGCCAGCACCTGTCTTGTCAGCCTTTTCTCTCACCCATCCTGAATCCAGTCTAGAGCTGTCATGATACCAGATTTGTAACTTTGGTAGATTCATTCTACTAAAGATCAAAAACCCGTGTCCAGACCACAGCAACAAATACAAGTCTTTGACGTCCAATATTAGGACATTTCTTGTTTATTATTTCCGAAAATTAGCGGACTTTTCGTGTTTGGCAGATTGCTGTTTAACGTGAGTCTTGTTCTGCTCGAGTGAAAAACAGTGATTCCTATAATTCTAAATGTTGCTTAGTGCTTATGATGGATGAATGTTGGGTCTTTCTGAATAATATAACAAAGTGTAACCTGCTGTTTTGTAATGTGTCTTGAGATTGATTGTCATCCCCACTCTCTCCTCCAAACATTTCCTGTCTCTCTTCAGATATCCGATCCAATAACGGCAAAAAGCCCCCAAAAATTACGTTTAAAAAAAACGTTTGTCACCGATAATAAAATTAGCATTTTTCCCCATAATCTTGTGGATGGAAGGAACAGCAGGTCATTATCAGATACTTGAGAGATAATATGTTTCACTCCAGAGTTATTTACCATGTTGGATCATTGGATCACAGTGTGCAGAACTCATCACTCATGTTTCAATGACCACAGACATTGACCAAGAGTTTTTAATACAGTACAGCAATCTGACCAATTTGTGTGTGTGCATGAAAATGTCCGCTTTATAGACAGACGACCTCAGCCAGCACTGATACAAACATATAAACAGGAACTCCCTGAGCCAAAAGGGACATTTTGAAGGTCCAGTTAGTTCACCTAAAATCACGTCTCGACCCCTCGTGTAAATATTTGTTATTTAGCCCTGGGCTGACCGGCTGGTGTCTTAGTGTTTGTCTATCAGCACGGCACCTGAGAAGTATTTTTAACAACTCGCTCAAAACACCATTAACACAGCAATGTGGTCTGACTGTCTTGCAGCCCCAGGCTATAATTTGGCCAAATTATAGTCAAACTATTTTCCCAAAATCAGATCCAATCTTGTTTCCACTGTTACAAGAAAAATGAGTTCCACACTAAGTCTGTATTGAAGAATAGTCACCTATGTGTGTGAGAGAAAGAAGCATTAATCAAGCAGTGCTCAAAGTTATCAACAAAGGAAAATTACAAATAGATATTAGAAATGTGTTTAATGAATATTCTGAGAGTTTACCAGAAACACTTTGGTGATTTGTATTTGGGTTGCATGAGTAATGGATCTCTCGTGACTCACATGAATACGGGGTTCAACTTCACAAACTCAAATCTGTTTTCCCCTCAAGTGTTGTTCACATCGCCTTTTAACACCCAACAGCCACAACATTATAACCACTTACAGTTGAATAACATTGAGGCTCTCTTAACAATGGCACCTATGAGTGGATGGGATATGTTGGGCAGCAGGTGAACATTTTTAGTTCAAAGAGCACGAGTTGGAAGCAGAAAAAATGGACAGGGGTAAGGATATGAGCAACTTTGAAAAGGACAAATGTTTTGAAGGTTAGTTATTCGACTGCATCAGAGCATCTTTAAAACTGCAGCTCAGGGTGTTCCCGGTCTGTTGTGGTCAGTACCTACCAAAAGGTGGTCCAAAGAAGTCCATCCTTTCATTATTTATACCGCTTATCCACTTCAGGGTTGCTGGAGCTGTCATTGGATGAGAGGCGGTGTACACCTTGGACAGGTCACCAGTTAATTACAATGCGGTTAAATATAGACAGACAAGCAGTCACACTCGCATTCACACCTATGGGCCTGAGTCACCAATTAACCTAATGAGCTAACACAACAAATGAGCATGTCTTTGGGCAGAGGGAGGAAGCCGTAGTACTTTGAGGGAACACAGGGAGAACATGCAGACAGAAAGATAAAGCCTCGGCCACCACTGCACCAGTGAGCCAGTGATGACAAACTAATCAGACCTGTTTTGTTTTTTGTACCAGGCTGTAAGCATGTTAATTTATGCTGTAAAAACTGGTTTATTTGCCAGTCATGTGTATGTGACTTCCGGTGTTCCTGGAGCCAGCCTCAAGCGGACACTCAAGGAACTGCAGGATTTTGCACTTCCACATTGGCTTCATTTTTCAAGACCGGAGGTTGCCGCTTGGTCAGGACACTGAATGCCTCAACGGGTCAGGGCTGTTTTGGGGACAAAAGTTTGGACCCACACAATATTAGGAAGTGATCATAATGTCATGGTTGATCGGTGTATATAGACATTTGTGGCTTTATAAGCCTTCTGATTATTGACCATTAACGTCAAATGATTGGTTAGTTTAGGCCTGACAAACATAAAAGAAATACACATCACTCACCAATTCATTTGAATAATCTTTGACTTTCAGTTGGTGTCTGAATATGAAGTGGAGCAGAACGGTGTCACTGTTTCCTGACACTATGTTTATGTACTGCTAATTAGCATTAGTACAAGTATTGGTAAATGGACTTGAGCTTGTTCAGTGCTTTTCAACGCGCTTTTACACCGAAGGTCACACCTACACATTCACACACTGATGGCAGAGGCTGCTATGTAAAGTACAGAAGTAACTAATCCCATTCATACGCTGCCGACGAAGCAGCTGGAGCAATTCGGTGTTAAGTATCTTGCCCAAGGACACATCGGACATGTTGCTGCAGGAGCTGGGGATCGAACCCTCGACCTTCCGGTTGAGAGACGACGACTCTACCAACTGATCCATAGCCGCCCCAATCACATGAAGAGTTAAAGGGACGTACAGGAGGTTTGTACAGAAATGTAGGTTCCACTTCACATTTTACCGCTTAAGATGAACTGAACTCTGAGAGAAGAAATGATCCTGATAAACATAATTTATTTGTCTTACACCACATCATGAAGTCTGTGATGAATCAATCTGCACATTTTACATAACACTGCCCTCATCTGGTCATTTTAGACAGCTATATACTGATCCATCACTTGAAGGGGGACTGAAGATCCTGAAAGAGTGAGCAGAAGAATAATCACAACATGCTGAAGTGAAAATCACAGGTTGTTTTAATGTCTGAGCTGATTGTTCATTTGTACAGTGTGGCTTGAAAAAAAAATCATTTTAAAGATCTCTGTATAAAAAAAAAGAAAAGAATATTTTGTACCATTACTAGTCAGGAAAGAACATTAGAGAAATACTTTACAATTAAAATATGTCAGCATTACATGTGGATGTACAATATAAAGTCAATCAAATCTACATGAATGATCTATACAGCTGCAGCCAGCCATGGACCTGCATTTATAAAGTACCATAAAAGAGGCAGGAAAATAAAAATATGTACATTTTCCTGCTTGGATAATTCATTATAAACATAGAATTAAAGGCTCGCTTCGTTTCCTACACAGCCGATTAAGGAACAGAAGGTGCCTTATTAGAAGATGATCTAGTGATATGTGCTCGATGAGAATCAATAACAGAGCTACACAAAATACAGTAAAATGCACAATTTTCATATTAAGTTAGAATCAGCGATCTGTGGTTTCCAAACAGAGGTCAAATTATGATTCTTATAGAACTATAAGTGGTTATTAAATAAGAAACACACACTGCCGCACGCGCGTCTTTCACATTTTGTCTGAACTTTAAATTAAGGGCGAGATCCTGTGAGGAGTAAGGCGGGTGCTGCATGGCACCTTAAGATGGATCTCTGTGGTACCTGTTATATATTAAAACAAAGTGTAGAAACTCTAGTTGGATGGTACCACTGACAGTGTTAGAACTAACAGTCTTCTCTGTATGTGCACAGTCTCATAGGAAATCTAAGGTGAAGGCAGGTAAAGGCGCAGTGAGTGTTTTCCCTTGCGGGACACAGTGTGATAACTCTCCATCAATCCAGCTCAAGCAAACTATTTCTCCCGTCCTAGCAGAGGAGGAGGAGCAGGAGGAGGAGCAGGAGGAGGAGGAGGAGCAGGAGGAGGCGGATTTCTTAATCTTCTACTGTTGGCAGCATGAACCTCCATCGTAGTCGCACCAACAACTGACCCCCCCGACCTGCAGTTTGTCTGTGAACTCATTAGTGGCGTCTTCTTTTTTTTCACTTTGGTTCCAGTTATGAGCAACAGTGGCGTCGTCAGCTGACGCAGGTTAGTAGGCGTCAGTTTAAAAGGGACCAAACGAGCCACATGTTCAGGTCATACTTGGAAGAGTGGGAATTGCACCCCGGTCTAAGTGCTTTACTGGTCAGCATGGGCGGCTAAGGCCGGTGGAACCTGGTGAGAGGAGAGAGAAAAGTTCAGGAGGTTTTTCATTGCCGTCTTGAGGTGAAAGAAAATTCTTCGAAAGCAGAACTATTAAAGTATTGATGAGTTGCTGAATAAACATGCTCATCAGCTGAGGTGAATTATTGATGTGTTTATGAGCCTTACCGGGTATAGATCCTGCTCTCCTCGTGAACCTCCATCTCTGAACTCTTGAATTCATTGAGCTCTTTACGGATGGCGGCCTGAGAGGAGACATGAAACACATCAGTGGGGAACAATTTAATCCATTTTACAGAAAGGCACAGAAGAAGAAAGAAAGTGTGTGATCAAAGCTACATATATGTACACCTTCATTCTGGACCGGTGATGTCCCAGACCAACTACAACATTTACATTCATTCATTTTTCATGCAACTGTGCACACCTGAGAACATAGAGGCTGTGCGCGGGGCACCCATTTACAATATTTACATGTTCATTACTTCAGCACAAATTAATCCTATAAAAAAACACAGTACAGCAATATTTGCTTAACAGTGTTTACCCCATCAAAATAAAAGCTTTAATAGCCAGAGCTTAACGTAACCTACGGATTTAATCATGAAGTTTTATGGATATGAAGAATCTGAAGATTAAGACATCAGAAAAACAACAAGGTAGGTACTCTATTTCTGTTCCCTTTTAACCTGGATATAAAAGTGAAACATGCACAGCAGGCCTATTCAACTGGCGGCCCAGGGGCCACATCAGACTGGCCCGCCGATCATTTCTATTTACAATTCAAAAACATTTATATACAGGGGGGAAAACTTGTGAATGACTGTCCTTGTTGCCACAGTAAGGTTTTTAAAGCAGCAGAGCGCTGCCATTTAATAGAACATCTTTGGTCCTGTGCTCGCAGCCTATCACAAGCTTGTGTTGTTGATGGGAGAAAAACGGCTTCGCACACTGTACTTCTGTGGTGGGCTTGCTTGTCTGGCCCCCGGGTCCTTAGCTTTCTGAAAATTTGGCCCCCTGAACAATATAGTTGAATAGCCTTGATGTACAGAGTTGAAAATATAGCCTACATGTTTGTGCATTCAGATGAGCCTCCAATCGAGGTTTGATTTGTTCATTCAGACATATTTTATGAAACATCAGATTTCCTCAGCTGTAGCATGATTCAAATACTTACTTTAATTATTATGGCTTTTTTTTTTACTTGCATACACTATTAGCTGAGGTTGTTCTGATTCTCAGGACATGAAGTATTTGGAAATACTTCGATATGAAGACATGACATCACCATAGAAAATACTGTCAGTGTAGGTAGTTCCTCCTGATCATTTCTAATCAGAGCTCTATGAGTTAAACATGGTCTCTTCCAGCATATATATATATATATTGAAATATAATTTCCGTTCTTATGTATTTTCCGAGCTTCACTGGACCAGATAATTCACTTGCGTCTGTGTTGCATTCCTGGCATTTCTCCTCGATACTGAATCTGCTTGGAATGCAAATCCTGTCATGGTTGACCAAAGTAAAAGACATTGCTGTCAAAAACGCAAACAGATTAGGCTCGCTTGCTCGCTCTAAGAAGCTCTAAGCCTCAACAGCCCTGCTAGTACTGTATAAAGAGAGGTGTAGAGTGTGCGTGTGTGTGTGTGTGTTTGAGGTTGAGGATGTGTGGCGTCTCACCTTGTCAGCAGGAGTCAGCTTTGTCCAAGGTTTTTCCGCTCGCCGGTCGTAGTCGTGGGCGTGGGTGCTCTCTACGTACTCGTGGAAGCGCAGGATCTTCCTCTCCTGAAGTTCAGCCACAGTGGGTCTCTGGGAAAGCTGAAGCCAAATCCAACAAAAGCATGTTAATACTATTGCAGTAAGTTAGGACGAGCATCTAATAATTATAATTATAATTATACAAGAGTGTAATACAGCTCCTTGGTTGCATCCTGACCTTTCTCGTGAGCCTCCGTTTGATCTCACATCTCTCTAATCGCCGATCTGCCTCATTCTTGGCTGCGGGAAGAAAAAACATTCCATAAGAGAGGGAAACACTGCGGCCAGTCAGGTGGATTTCACCCGAGCTGCTGCCGGCATGCTGCAGTTACATGAATCTCTAATCACTGGCTCGCTCCCTACAATGAGCTGCATTGTTTAATTGTGGGCACGAAGCGTCGCCTTGGCCGAGTCATTCTAGGACAGACAAGATGCCGTTTGGTGGAATGAGTCCTGGATCAAAACGTGTCGACAGATTCTGAATAATACTATTTTGATACTTCATGTTGGGACCTTGAACATCGATACTGCCGATTTACACTGTACCCAGCCTGCTGGTAAAGGATGCTGCAGGTTGACACGATACCAGAAAAAAATCACACAAATACTTACACCAATTTAAATACCATGGCAACAAAGATAGAAGTCGTATGCACCCTATACTGTATATGTGTACCCTATGTAGTGAAAATGAAAAGCAAACTCCTGCACACTAAACTTCGTTACCAAAACATTGACAATGTCTTTGTGCAATTTCAACAGTGATCTCTCCCTTTTATGGAATGCCATTTTATTCAATATTAAATAAATACATAAATACATAAATATGACTATGAAATAATAATAAATACTTTTATTTATTTCCAGGGACTTTTATTTCGTAATGCCACATTCATTTCTTTCCCTCTGTTTTTGTTTCCATTTCTTATATGCAAATGAGGGGGCGTGGTTATATCACAGATTCAGACAAATCACCAGAGCCGTATTTCAGACCAAAGCAACAGCACAAGGACAGCGCTGAATCGCAAGACAAGTTGTTGGGTTGTGTCGAATGTTAAATGCTGGGGCAGCCATTTTGTTTCTTTTTAATTAACAGGCAAAGATTTGAACGATGCTTCGTTGTCATGGAAATGGAATGTTGGAAGAAAATAAACCAATCAAAGGGAATTCCAGAACTCTGACACATCAAAGGCAGTTAGAATCTTCATATCTGACATCACTTAACGGGTAATAAGCCACAGACTCTTTACAGTCCACGAACTCATTCAGAGAGTACAGCAGTTCACAGATCTGATCTGAGATATCGTCGTACAAACTCAAACTATTCAACATCCAAGACATTGATTCAACTCTAGCAATGGAACAATCACAGAGCTGGGGAGATATCATGGAGAAGGAGATGGGAGCTGAGGAGGTTGGAGCTGAGGAGTTTAAATACCCCATGCAAGGAGCCAACCACAGGAATCGCCACCAAAACCGTAATTGGCAGCGTCCTACTCAGCCAGAAGGTCAGACTTTCCACCGAAGGAGGGAGGAAGCCTACGGACAACACCGCTGGCAGAACCAAGATGCACCCAATCGTGCACTGCCCCAGAGACGCCCACCCCAATGGCAGGTAGTTGCAGATCTCAGAAATGAGCTGGAGGGAGTGAAGGTTCTTCTGAAACAGGAGAAAGAGCTGAGCAAGGCAGAGCGTGAGAGATACGCCATCAGCGAGACAAAGATCCAGGAGATGGAGGAAAAGTGGAGGGTGGAGCGAGAAGAGAGACTCCAATGCGATCAGGAGATCAGGATGCTCAAAGAACAATTGAAGCACCTGAATCCATCCTACGTCATGAAGGCTGAAAATGACGCGCTGCTGGAAAAGATTAAGGTAATGCAGAAAGATACCTTCAGCAGGGACATCAAGACCGCTAAGCAGACAATCGCCTTAGAGAACAAGCTGGAGGAAGTTACACAAAGCCGGCAACACCTTGCCTCCAAACTGGACGCACAGGAGGAGGTCAATCTTGGGCTGCAGAAGGAGTTGAGAGACTCCAAAAAGAAAAGGCAGCACCATAAAATGATGCAAGACAACCTCCAGAGAGAAATGGAGCAAGTCAGGCATCAGCATCTGGAGTCAGCCAAAAAGGACCTGATGCTGGTAGAGAGACTGACAGAGGAGAAAGAGTCCCTGGAGCAGGAGGTGAAGGACCTCAAAGAAGAGGTATTCAGCAGCAACATGCGTTATGCAGAGCAGCTGGATATCGTGCAAAGACAGCTCCAAGAAAAGACCAGCAGCAACATCAAGCTCGTCTCCAAACTGAAAAGACAGAAGAAGATAAATAATGCTCTGCAGAAGGAGGTGGAGGGGCTCCAAAAGAACAAAGAGCCCCAAACGTTGAGCGCTGACTGCCCTCAGGAAGAGTTGGAGGAAGACAGTCAACCGTGTGTCACCAGTCAGGAGATCACTAGGTTGAGGAAGGCCTGGGCTTCAGAAAGCCGCCTCCGATACAAGCAGAGGAGGCAGAGTCTGGACCCAAAGTGACGGCCCCATAGGCATATTTATATATTTATATATCTATTTATTTCATAGGCATATTTATTTATTTATTTATTTATTTATTTCATAGGCATATTTATTTATTTATATATTTATTTATTTCATAGGCATATTTATTTATTTATTTCATAGATATATTTATTTATTTATATATATCTATTTATTTCATAGGCATATTTATTTATTTATTTATTTCATAGGCATATTTATTTATTTATATATTTATTTATTTATATATTTATTTATTTATTTAATAGGCATATTTATTTATTTATATATTTATTTATTTCATAGGCATATTTATTTATTTATTTCATAGGTATATTTATTTATTTATATATTTATTTATTTCATAGGCATATTTATTTATATATTTATATATTTCATAGGTATATTTATTTAATATTGAATAAAATAGCATTCCATACTCTTTCACTTACAGCAGCTTTTGTTGTTTTTTAAAGCTTAAACACCCGCCTATACTACCGATCAATCAAATATCCACGCTATGCCTAAAGCCGGGCTCACACTGTACGACTTCTCCCCGATTGTATAAAAGTCGGGGTGGCACGTCAGCTCACACTGTACGACTGAATCGTTGACGACGCACGACCAGACCTTAAGATTTATGTGCTCACACTGTACAACCCGATTGTCGGGCACGACCTGAGAGCTCACACTGTACGAGTGAAATCGGGACGGAGTGTTGACATGTTAATAAAGTTTCATTTGAAAACTCCGACGGACTCCAGGGACTGTGGCTGATGAAAAAGAAAGAAGGGGAAGTTGTTGTAGGATAAAGGAAAGTTGATACAAACGTAGATCTATGGATAAAATGTTTCAGAAAAGTGCTGCACTGATGATCTGTGCCGTCCTGTGTACCGAAACCTAAAAAAACTAAAAACGCCGGCGTATATGGACTCGCAGGTGGCTGAGGAGGCGAGGACTGTAGGTTTGTGCGTTTTGCAGAGAGAATTAGAGGTTATTTAATATTATGATTATATTGTAGTCAAGCGCAACTTCTGCCAAACGCGTTTATGACGTAATCGTCAAGATTTTAGATCCTTAATATCAAACATGTTTGAAATAAATCGGAGCGTCCCCGATGAACGCCGGGCAGATCGGGGACGTTAGGATTGGAACTTTGTACCATTCACACTACAACATAATCTGGGCAGATAATCGGTTCCGAGCAGCCTTGAGTCAGAAGCGGGATCGGACCTCAAATCGGCCCGATTATCCTGCAGTGTGAGCCAGGCTTAAGACGCCTAAAACACTCTGTGGCAGGTCACTCTCTGTTCGTCTGTGCAACTCAACTTTTTTGTCTTCCATGTCAGATATGTACCGGTATGCAGAACTATTAAGGAGGTAAACCCTCAGTTCAAGAAATCTTGTTTGCATGTAAAAACATTAACGTACTGATTACCCAAACTATCAGCGGATACTCCAAACTCATCCTGTACCACAAATCTAAATCTAGCTCAGATTATTCCTCTCTGCGTGTGTGTGTGTGTGTGTGTGTGTGTGTGTGTGTGTGTGTGTGTGTGTGTGTGTGTGAGAGCCAGAATCCAGAGCTAAGCTTTGTGCATGTGTTGCTCGTCTACAGCTTTGAAGTTATTTTTCTTTAATAAAAATTCAAAAAAAGGATTGAACATGTCACATATTGGCAATTTCAAAAATGTGACAGGTCACCTAACACGGTAATCAAGCTGTATGTGGCGTGTTCTTTTGCATTTAATATTCACAGCGACCGCACAACTCACCTCAAACATACGAACAAACATCCAAAGTGAATGAGGACACAGGCTGAAGTACAGGGAAAGCCCGGAGCGATAATGCTATTATGACAACAAGTTACAATTTGGCATTTGACATAAGTGTTTAATAAAGAGCGATGTGATGGGAGCTCACAAAGCTAAAGCAGAGGTTTGGACAGAAGGTCTCTGTACAGTTGTTTAAGTA